>OMLB01063067.1:0-58468 GCA_900302555.1 Myripristis jacobus | reverse complement strand
TGCATTGGCCCATTCAGGTCACTGTATATTTATGTAATAAAAGAGGGGTTGTATAATAACGAGTATGTTTAAAATATTGCATAAAACTGTCTTACCCCTGCTGCTCTCACAAAACCTGGCTACTAGTTCACTGTTGTTTCACTCGTTTTATATGGCCCAGATATTAAGGTATTTAGCATCCAACTTTCTTTCATGCTGAAGAGAGCAGCTAAAGGTATAGTGTAAGTGGATGTTTTTCCATTATTTTTCAGTTTTACCTTGTCAAGCATTCTGTACAGCATTCAGCTTTAGCACAGCTGGTGGTATCTAGGTCATTTGTTGACCACTAGTTTCCCTTTAACACAGGATGGAATTTTTTTTTCTCTGTGACTGCAGGAAACTTAGCTGTACTGATTGCTTTGGTGATATCACTCTGAAAAGTTGAAGGAAAACTGGAAGCTAACAATCTAACGTCAGCCAAGTCTCCGTGGTTCACTGTCGGGATTTCAACAAGTATAGTTAGCCCAGGTCGCTTTGCATTGTTTCATCTGGGGCAACAAGTATGATTTTCGGAAATGGCTGACATTTGCTTTGCACTTCTGTACAAGGAAAGTTGTGCAAATGCCGAACGATAAGACTTAAGTCCCTTTGTTTTCTTCTCTTGTGCTGATAAGAGATTTAACAAGTCACACAAGAAAATCTGTCAGTGATTAAAGAGATTGGTGGAGCATTAAAGACATGATTACACACATGTGTGCGCACACATACACACACACACACACACACACACTCACGCACACACCATCCCAGCTCCCTTAGAATTACATCCCTATTCCTTACAGCATCCCTTAAGCCAAAAGCAGTGCAGTAAATTCACCACCACTCATGCCTGTTATGACAAGACATCCAACTGTTTTAGCCATCAGGGTATAGATTTACCTTGGCCGGCACACTCTATAGTAAACCATGTCCAAAAAGGCTCGCAACATCCCCCCTCTAAAATGTTGACAGTCCTGTGTTTTTCAGGTAAAATTCTTTCCATTAGGTTAATGGCATCAATTTAAGGAACGCACGGGGAGTTGTTAAACTCTGTATCACATCCTAGAAACAGATCAAATATCTTCTACCTCAGATGATAGGGTTGCAAATGGTTGTTTTTAAAGCCTAAGCCAGACAGATGTCTTTTTTATTAATTTTGTTAAGGAAATACAGCAACCTTCCAAGGGAATGTCGCAGCCAAGTTAACTTTTAACCAGATGAACTAATGAACCATTATTTGAATAACTGCTCATTTTTTCAAACAAAATTCTCCACATTTCAAACTGATATTATTGTGCAATCTAAAAATAAGACAGGGAAATGAGTTTTATTCCATGTAAAACCTGAATTGATGATTGCCATTAACAGTCATTTTGTCATTCGGTAGTTTCTGGGTGATAATAAAACATTGTAAGCCAGCAGGTTAAGATTTGTCCTCTGTCCATCTAGACCCAGGTTGGCGGGAAGAAGACCACCGTTCTGCTCCCCAAACTGACCCCTGACACTGAGTACGCCATTAGTGTGACGGCAGTCTATGCCAAAGGTGTCAGCAGGGAGCTGAAAGGCCTTGGCAAAACCAGTAAGTAAATCTTTATTACTGACAACTGCTTTATGGAAAATGTCATGGTGATTGTCTTGCCTTTTGGAGGGTTGTCAATAATTGTAACAAATTAATTCATGAATGAATTACATAAGTGACTCAGGGAGGAAATATGCACAACTGTTATGACTGAGAAATACTTTAATCATTAGTGTCTAAAACTTGGATGGCTTCGACCCTACAATGAATTTGCAAAACGAAAAGACACAGCACTGTTAAAATAGGACCGTTTGGGAAAAATGTAGGCTCCTCTAAATATATTTTATTTTCATGTCATTCCAGAGCCTCTTGGAGGTGTGAGGAACCTGCAGGTCACTGACCCCACCACCAGCACCCTCAATGTCCAGTGGGAGGCTGCTGAGGGCAACGTACGTCAGTATAGGATCTTCTATGTCCCTGCAGCCGGAGGAGCTGAGGAGATGGTAAGCTGGAGTGCCTGAGAAATGATGATGTGGCATGTTTAATTTGTGTGATGATGATACCTCCCTGCATGCAAATTGGAGAGTTATTGATGGGGCCTACAGACATTTCTTGAAAGTAGAGCTTCTCTGGGGGAAGAAATAATCTTATAGGTTGAATTAAATTTTGGTAGAGCCAAAGAGCCGTCTTTTCGGAGCAATAACCTTTATATTCATTCATCACCATGACATTAATGAACTTGGTTGGTCAGCATGCAAGCTACCTAGTTTACATAGATAGGTATTAGGCTAGTATGGCTATTTTAAACATGGAAGATTGGTTAGGCCAAATAGCCAACCAATAAAACTTAGTTTAGCTAGATTGTGTTTTTGAGGGGCAGTAGGTTTAAGGAAGAAAGACTGTGGCACTTTGGCTCTGCCCACTGAGCTTTAACTCAACCAATGAAATTATTTTCAATCTCCGGAGCAGCTCTGCTGCCAAGAAATGTTTGTATAACTGTAATCTGCCCCATACATACTCTGACCCTACATCTGGTATTGGTTTGTCTATAGCCCATTGCAGGTCTTGCATACAATTTATTTACATTAAAATGGTTCCCCTTCTTGTTTTGTTACTATAAACCCCAAAATTAAGGTTGAAGGAAATATTTTACCCTTAAAACTATAAGGAGGTCATGCTTCCATTGTTCCATTGGCCCAATTATGATCCAATATGTGTCTGGTTGTATCTATCCAGGAGCAGGTATCTGGAAGCACCTACAAGACTGTCCTGAAAAACCTGCAGTCTGATACTGTTTATACTGTAACTGTGGTGCCTATCTACTCCGCTGGAGAGGGACAACGCCTGTCCGAGAATGGCAAGACATGTAAGTGGTTAATGTATATGATGAATGATATTATTATTTAAAACTGTTTGAGTTTTAAGTCAGCGCTATACACCAGATTTAGTATGTGTGAACCAGTTGCAGGGCAGTGAACAAGTCACAGATTTCTGCAGAGATGAAATGCTAAGATGCCGTGGTAACATCTCTGGAAGACTGCTCACAGGGATTACAATAGACCAGGGCGTGCAAACACAACTTTTGAGAATGGCATACTCTGAGAAGGCACTGGGATTGTTTCCCTCAGCCAGGATAAATCCATTCGTATCTGTCCAGAGTGAACTTACTGGCCTCGGTTGCTGGCACTCTCTCACCACATGTCAGTAGGCTTCAATACAGCATCCAGTCACAGCTGCTCATTTGCTGTGTAAAACCATCCAAAGCCCTTCAATACCTGTAAAACAAGCCAAGGAGATTAGATGCCTTTTGTTTCCCATGGAGTGAGTTGTTGTACTGCTTGGTTCACATCTTAGATGTACATTTCATGTACTGCGTGAGCATAAAGCCTTACATGGCACTGAAATAGCATGATAATTAACTTAATCAACTTAGTTTGTGCTCAGTCTTGAGAGCAGTGGTCATTTTCCAGTTCCTCCCACAATTTCAAACCACCAACCTCTGCTGGGAATGAGTCAGCATTTTGAGGGGTGATTGCGTAGGAAGGAATTCCTCTGGGTTGGCAATATTATAATGGTGTCTCCTCTCTTCTTACCGTAATGTTGTCCATTTATAGGTTGGAATGACGGGTAGCGGTCAGAATGATGGTGGGGTTCTGAGGATTGGGGGAGGGTATATAGAGAGTAATTGGCTCCCTTTTGGGAAAAAGAAACAGAGGAAGGATAGACATGAATGGAGAGTATTATATTTTTTATGGCTCTCCACTCACTTGGCTGAGGTCATGCTTCATGCTTGCTACTGTTACTACATTTTCCCTTGAGTAGCAGTGGTCTCTAATGTTCAAAGTGTCTTCTCCTGGACATGTAAAGGAAAACCTTACATTTTTGACTCCAGGTACCTGTGGTTTTGACCTAACATTGTTTCTTCAGAGTCTGTCAAACTCAAATCCAAACAAACTATAGCAGTTTGGTTTGCTCTTGAGTCAGCTTATTCAAATTAATGAAAGATCTGCTTTTAACTTTTTCAGCTGACATTGCTTAGTCACTGACTGTGTAAACTGCGCCCTCAAAGCAGCTTTGTCAGGAGCAGTCTTTGGTTTCTAAAACTTTAAAGTTAGGAAGCTCAGTGTTTTTCCCAACTCTGCATTTATGAGGTTCCAATGCAAAGCAGCACAAAGCCTGCAAACATCTGCTTTGTTTTTTAGGAGGCAGTTTTCACAGAGGGCACCACAGGCTCCTTGTATCTCCTTTTCATTAACCTGTAGGCTACTAAAAGGAAATGTCCTGTTGATAGCAATATTGTTAAGTACGTTTTTAGCTTTTCTCTGTGGGGTGCTTGTGAGTATTGTTCTCCCTTAATTTAAATGTTTTCATGTGTCCGTCTGTCCTCTAAACTAGTCTAGACCATGTAGTTTGGAGGGAAGCACTACGCAGGAGATCAATTTAGTGTCACTTGTAAATATTTCCCCATGCACTGCCTGGTGTTCGCACTTACTTTTCACCATTCCCTTCTTGTGGGTGTGAGACATCAGCAAGGTCTTTTTTTTTCTTCTCTTTTCTGCCTTCTGTCATCATCTCTCTGTACAATACCTCTTGTGTTGTTCATCATCAACCTCACCCTGCCATTGCTTTCTCATGTCTGTACACCTCTCATCACTCTTATTCCCACTCTCCACCTCTGGTTACTTTATCTTGTCCAGACCCTAATGCTAACCTTTTGCATTCATATCCCTTTCGCCCTCACCCATATTCCCATCTGCCCAGTGGAACGCAGCCCAGTCAGGAATATCCAGGTTTTCAACCCTACCACCAACACCCTGAACGTGCGCTGGGAGCCTGCCACGGGCCCAGTCCAGCAGTACCGGGTGGTGTACTCCCCGCTGACCGGCACCAGACCCTCTGAGTCGGTGAGTCACCATCCATTGCAAAATGAAAAAGGGAAAGGCAGTCTAACACAGTAGATATGCATGCAGAGCAAACAGACACAGATGCACACATGTACCAGTGAATGCAAATAGCGTTTTACTATGTCTCATCGCAACATCATTTGCACACAAACACATCAGAGTGCAGGTATTAATAACCTCTCTTATCCAACAGAGATTTTTCCATAAGAGGGCAGATTCTTTGTGTAGTTACAGGCAGAGGTGTGTGCAGGTGTGGCCTAAATGAACAACCCCTCAGTTTTATGTTCAGCATTTCTGACATGAGTCATTTCGGGACGAATCGAGCTGCTCCCACCCTAACCTAAACTGCTGAGAGAGAGGGAAAGATCAGCCTGTTCACCAAATGGCGTATTTGAGAGTATTCCCTTATGTGCATGCATGTGTGCAGTTAGTGCCAGTTGCTTTCTTTTTTCTTTTTTTTTTTTAACCAACTGTGAAACTTTTAAGCCAAGATTGTGTTCATTAAAGCATAAATTCTTTAATTGCAACACCCCTCTCTGTACGTGGTATGTGGCATCTGGCATCAGTGTGCCCACATCTTCACGTGGAAAGGATTTCTGCTGGTTCTTAAAGAATCCACAAACAACCTCCAAGTGTTGCTTGACATGACACAAGAACAGCTCTACCCGGCATCTGCCAGAAAGCTTGGGCCATCGAGTGCGTTGCTTTATTGGGATTCTAGGAACATTTGGTCTTTAAAGAAAGCACTTTTCATTTTATTGATACAGTGGTGCTCTCTCCCTTTATCCCAGTTTGTTATACATTTATGACAGGCTTAGGCCTTTTCCACAGCCGGAGCCAGTGTTGTCCCTTAGCACTAGTGTGGCCTTTTTTCCAGCCAGCACCATCAAATTTAGTGTCGGCTGGAGATTTGTAGCACAAATTACCAGCTCAGTCGAATGGCTTGTGATATTGCTTTTCACATTGACACAAAGAAACATAACTGCACTTCAAACTCCCAAGTGCTGCAGTAAATATTTGACTATGCAAGTCAGAGGAGAGATTAGTGGAGACTGGGGTGTATTTCAACTGATGCAGGAGGTTGTTACCTTTGAAAGACAGGCAAAGCCGATCCGACAGGACTTTGTAGTTGTATTGGCATGTGACTTGAAGATCAGTTAAGGACAGGAGAGGCTAGACAGATTTATTGGACTGACCCACAAAGACACGCTCGCTGGCCAAGGACTTACATGTGGATATGTGCACTTTGTAGCCCCCTGCAGCACCCACATTCTCCGTTTCCATTTGCGGGTCACATGCAAGCATATACATGCAATCCCCTTACCTTCACCAAAGAGACCCAGAAGGGTTATCGTTAGGGCAAAAGCCTGAGAGGAGCATTGACCTTACAGGGGTCAATGAAGAGATGTCAACGGAAAGCAGCTCCACTGTAGACAGCTGTCACCAACTCAGAATGTTAGAGTGTTATACAGCAGGGCCGACATCAAAGGAATGCACACCTCTCCCTTTCGCGAGGCGCTGACAGCACAAAGTGGTCACTGAGTAAGAGGGAGCTGTGAGAGGCTGTGTACAACCCAACCAGTTGTCAGAGAGCGGAGGAAAGGTGTGATTTTGTGCATGTGTTGGGTGGGGGATCTGCATCTTGTCAGTGCACCAACACAGAACTGTCAGCACCTCTGGTTCTTGAAAAACAACCAGAATTTTCTGTGCTCAATGTCCACTGAATCATTTTTATTTTGTTTCATCTTGAGCTAAGATTTTAGTCTGCACAATGTCCTGTTGTAATGTTCCAAAACTGCACAGAGCTCCACTTCTGCACCAAGTCTCTACTGTGATTAATTGCGTGTCTGTCCATGCAGGTTGTGGTACCAGGAACCACCACCACAACTGTGCTGCAGCAGCTGCTCCCAGACACACCCTACAATGTCGGGGTGGTCGCTCTGTATGCCGACGGAGAGGGACCCGCAATCAGCGACAGTGGAAAAACACGTAAGAACCTGAGCCACAGTTTACACACCATCCTAATGTGACTCTTGTGATACTGAGCATGGCATTGGCAGGATCCAACAGTTGAAATGAATTCCTATTTTCTTTATTAATTCTCGAACTCTCTATGTTCCCTTGCTCAGTTCCCCGCAGTGGTCCCAGGAACATGCGTGTGTACGACCCCACCACCAGTACTCTGTCTGTGAGTTGGGAACATGCTCAGGGTCCTGTCATACAGTACCGCATCACCTACGCCCAGACCACCGGAGATCCCATCGAGGAATATGTAAGCAGGCATACTGTCCCTTGGAAAAAAATTCACTGCGGCACCTGTATTTTAAAAAATCATTCACTCATTTATATGTGCTAATATCTAACATTGGCTTTTGAACTGAAAGTGTTTGGAGCAATACAGTTTATCTGAGATAGCTGTTCTTCAGTTAACCCTGGCTGCTTTTTTTGTTCTTTGTCAATAATCAACACCTAACATGCTGCCATGTCTTTTTGACTTGCAGACTACAGTACCAGGCAACAGGAACAATGTGATCTTGCAGAACCTGGATCCAGACACTCCCTATAACATCAAAGTGACTGCCATCTATGCAGATGGACCAGGAGGAGAGCTGGAGGGAGATGGACGCACAGGTAATATTGAGGTTATTGAGAACAGTGTAGCCAAAAATGAGTGAAAAGAAGTGTAGCCCAAAATGATACATCATAGTGTTAAAAAGCCTATTTGAGTGAGAGGATTTCACAACATGGACACAGCACAAGACACAAATGATCCATTTGTATTTATTTTTAATGTTCTTGCGAAGAATGCTGCCAACACGGAGTGAGCTCAGCCCTGTTTTTTTGGTTTCACACCACATTTTTCGGCCCAGTGTGTATCTGTCCACTAGTTGAAAAATCTTAGCCCTTGTCCCAAGCAGGGTTGAACTCACCCCAGGGTAAAGATTTCTGCACCTGGGTTGAAAGTAAATGATAAACTGCTTCTGGGCTTGCCCTGAGACTGCCCTGGGTTGAAAATGTGAGGGTGAAAGTTCCTGTAGTGAGTGTAGCGCAATAGGCACAGTCAGATTTATTGCCTTTCCTTTGACACAAAAATTCAGACTATGTAATTAGCTGATGACAGAGAGAGCATTTGAGGACATATTAATGAGACATGTGGACACACAGACACACATTACGGATGACACACACACACACACACACAGAGTGGAATTCACATTAGAAAATCTGAATAGACTGATCCATTGATTAGGATCCTGGATCTCTGTAGCAACGCTGATATAAATGGAACTGTT
Organism: Myripristis jacobus; assembly: GCA_900302555.1. Taxonomy (NCBI): domain Eukaryota; kingdom Metazoa; phylum Chordata; class Actinopteri; order Holocentriformes; family Holocentridae; genus Myripristis; species Myripristis jacobus. The sequence goes on along the minus strand of OMLB01063067.1, from coordinate 50,234 downwards.
GACTGTCGTGAAGGCCAAGAGCACTAAATGTCTTTGCCAGGGAACTATGAACTGGCTGTCCTCCAGTAATGGATATTTTACATTGGTAGACCAGCCTAGTGTCTTGCTTAATTTCACATTTCGAGTCAGAGGAAATACGACCTCATGTCATATATCAGTCTGCTTCTTAAGGTGGCTGTCCTCGTTTATCTTATGTGGTTGATTTTACAATAATGAGTGAACTGGAATTCAAAGAATTTGCATCCCATTGCAATGAGCTGTCACCTGGGTTGACTGTGCTTTTATGTCCTGTTTCCTACAGTGGGTATGCTCGGCCCCAGGAACCTGCGTGTTTCTGATGAGTGGTACACACGCTTCAGGGTATCCTGGGACCCTGCTCCCGCCAGGGTTAATGGATACAAGCTGATCTATCAGCCTGAAGGTAAGGAGATGTCTCTATAGGGGCACAGTTCATAAGGATGAATGTAGAAACTTATCATGAGGATCAAAATACTTCACTCACTATCTTTTATCCCTTATAAAAAGTTGCTACATGCAAATTATGTATGTGTCATTATTAACAATTCATTGCTTGTTGGCAGTGACATTATGTTTATACCTCCCTTCAGGTTCAGATGAGTCTTTGGAGGTGTTTGTTGGAGATGTGACCTCCTACCAACTGCACAACCTGAAACCTGGAACCACCTATGACCTGAAGGTGCTGGCCCAGTACGACGCAGGCCTCAGTGCACCTCTGATTGGACAAGGCACTACATGTATGTAGATACCAGATTTATAGGTCAATTGGTTTATCTGTGTGAAACTGAATAGTTGAATGATTTGTCAGTGTTCATTTTCAGATAGTGAATGGCAAAAGCCATTGTCTGACAAAAAATGCCATGGACGTCACTGATGTAGATGTAAACATGTATGTGGATGGTGAATGTGTATTAAAAATGACACTTTCCTGCAGTGTACCTCAATGTGACCGACCTGACCACATACAATGTTGGCTACGACTCTTTCTGCGTCCGATGGGCCCCTCACAGAGCAGCCACCTCTTACAGGCTGAGAATCGCTCCCTTTGACCGTAAGTGTATTATTCTATTACATCCTGTTGAAGCTTTTTGTCTTTGCAGACTTGGATGTGAGCTTGAGGACTGCAAATTGGGTTTTGAGTAATCTGGATTTTGTTAAAGCCAGTTCACCACACTTTCCACAAAAGCATGAAAGTGAATTGTCAAAACAGTCAAAAGTGTTTTCTATTTCCAAAAAGCCATAAAATGAAAAAGTGGGAGAGACGGGCGAAGGGACGGAAAATTTATTGGCGTACTGAAGTAGTGAAGTGTTCACTGAATGGTAGCCATTACAGAGGGAAGGGGAACACCTCGGGCGATCATGCAAAGTCCTGTTTGCATGAGATATGTCAAATAATTTTAAACACGATACTGGAGGTCTATTAATACCATCAGTGTGTTTAATAATTGCATCCTTTTGTGTTATTTTTTTCTTCTCTTCTCTTCTCTTCTCTTCTCTTCTCTTCTCTTCTCTTCTCTTCTCTTCTCTTCTCTCTTCCAGCCTCCAACAGTGGAGCCCAGGAGATCACTGTCAGAGGCTCAGAGAGTAGTTACTGTTTCGATGGCTTGACCCCTGACGCCCTCTACAACGCTACTGTTTACACCCAAACCCCCAACCTGGAGGGACCTGGCGTCAGTGTCAAGGAGAGGACATGTAAGAAAAAAAAGCCCTCCCTGTCTGTTATTGTCAGTGTGGCAGAAAACTATTTGAGTACAGTGTGTAAAACTGTTGGGTTTTAATCTGTAATGTGGATTAAAACACTTGAAGATAAAAAAAAATGTTTTTGTTATGCTTATTGCCCACAGGAAGACCCAATTTCTTAGTCATTATATGAGTATTGTCTCATCATGCCATGCCGCCTTCAACTGTACGTGTGTGTGTTTGTTTGTGTTGCAGTGGTCAAACCCACAGAGGTGCCGACAAAACCACCCACCCCTCCTCCTCCAGCTACCATCCCCCCTGCTCTAGACGGTAAGTTTTGGCTTTGGGCTTGGAATTAGCATCTTTGAATAGGTTTTGATATTAAGTGAGGGCACAGGATGTGATGTTGCCAAAGTATCCCAGTCACCGAGACCTTTGAGTAGCCGTTCACGTCGCAATTTCCGAATTTCTGCAGTGTGCAAAGGTGCCAAGGCAGACCTGGTCTTCCTCATTGATGGTTCCTGGAGTATTGGAGACGAGAGCTTCAACAAAGTCATCCAATTTGTCTTCAGCATGACAGGAGCCTTTGATGTCATCAGCCCTAGAGGCATGCAGGTAAACAGGACCTTTGATATGGATTTCTCAGATGATGAAGTGATGTAATTTGGGTCTGTTTGCTCTCTTCTGAATGGTCAAACCTCTCATGTTTTTCTCTTTCTCTTGGGACAGGTGTCATTTGTGCAGTACAGCGACGATGCCAAGACTGAGTTCAAGCTGAACACTTACCATGACAAGGGCATAGTGCTGTCAGCTTTGCAGACAGTCCGCTACAGAGGAGGAAACACCAAGACAGGTACATGGACAGAATTGTTGGGTTGTATTCATTCATCACAAATCAGAATAATTGCTCAAAAGAAGATCAATTGTTCAGATTTGATGCTCTCCCTGTCCTCCACCACTCTGTCCAGGTGTTGCTCTGAAGCATGTCTACGAGAAGGTCTTCACCTCCGACAGCGGCATGAGGAGGAACGTCCCCAAGGTGTTGGTGGTGGTCACAGACGGACGCTCCCAGGATGAAGTGAAGAAGAGTGCTGAAAAACTGCAGCATGCCGGTATGTTTGGATCCATCCTCACAAAAGTAGAAATGCATTTGAATTGTGCTTTATGTAGATATAAATAAGAGGGCTGCATTGAATTATTGCAAAGTCCTGTTTGCTCCCTGGTTTAATTTTCCTCTCATGGAGCCAATGTTTGCTGGCCAATTTAAGGAACTGCTGTAATAATCCGTATAGCAATGGAACTCCCCTTGGCTATTGGAAGCTTAACAATGGTCTTTGTATTTTGTGTGTGTGTATGTGTGTGTGTTTGACTGTGTTTTGCCCCTCAGGCTACAGTGTGTTTGTGGTTGGTGTGGCCGATGTAGACATGACAGAGTTGAGAATTATCGGCAGCAAGCCCAGTGAAAGACATATCTTTGTGGTGGACGACTATGACGCCTTTGCCAAGATCCAGGACAACCTGATCACCTTCATCTGTGAAACCGCCACTTCCAGTAAGGCAGATATTCAGACTGTCATCAATATCACAGTAAAATCCTAAGTGAAAATCAAAGTTTCTCATACTTTAGCATTATCACATACCTCGAGCAAAGCTACTGTTATGACTCAGACTTGAGTTGCTCTGGAGGTTCACAAGTGAACCTGCGCAGATAACTTGAAGCTTATGTTTGCTTTGCCTCTCAAGTGATTTACTCCCAGAAGAAATGTAAGATATGAATCTTACTGTATGATCCAGGGTCTGTTTTGTCAAGTACTTACAATGTTTCCCCTCTTTCTAGCTTGCCCTCTGATCTACATCAATGGTTTCACCACACCTGGTAAGCATACACCATACATACATACTGAATACACTGACAAAGACTTTCCATCATTAGCATCACCGCAATACTCCTGTGTTGCGGTGAACCTTTTTGGTCATGACCACTAATGTCATAAAAATATTGCCTAATAGTGCATCTCACCTCTTTTTGATTGATTTGATTCAATATAAAATTGCTGATCTAGGAGTTATTCAACTATAGCACCCATTGTAAACCATAATGGATAATGGTGTCATAGTCAGTAATGCAAATTATGACTGTCCAGTGAAAACTATGTATCTCCAATTTTGGTGATTCCCATGTTTTTTATTCGAATTGAGTATTTGCCTGCTCCTCAAAGGGTTATGAAACCTTACAAACTAATTCTATAGACTGAAATATGGAGAGTCGTCAAACCACAAGAAGACTTTATTTTTCTGAGAAGTTGATATGATGGAGATACGTGGTTTTAATTTGACAGCAGTGAAATGTAAAATGTGAAACAACAGTTGCTATAACTCCTCCTCTGCATCTAGAACAACCTCTGTTGTTTGTCCCGTCCAGGTTTCAGGATGCTGGAGGCCTTCAACATCACAGACAGGACGTTCGGTGCCATCAGTGGTGTATCCATGGAGCCAGGCTCTTTCAACAGCTACATTGCCTACAGGCTGCACAAGGATGCCTTCCTCAATCAGCCCACCAAGTAAGAGCTGGGGTTAAAGGGTATGTGTGTACGTGAGAAGGAAAAAGAGAGGGGGCGGGGGGAGAGAGTGCTTGTGCTCCTCTGTTTTGTCTGTGTGTGTGCTTTTATATTCATGTTCCTGACTGTGTTTGTGGAACTGTCTTTGTGCATGTTCCCGGCCCATTGGCTTCTCTCTTCTCTCCCATGCACCATAACCCTGCCTAGCCCACAGTCATTATTCATAATGATCTTCAATGGCCCCTTACGGTCCTAGGGGTTTCCCGGTGCCCTTAGGCCCTAAGCCCACACGCCAGCCCTGTTTGTTGTTGCAGCTTGTGGAATATGAGGTGTTACTAAGAAAAAATGTCTTGGGTCAGAGAATGAAACACTCCCTGGACCGGGCCCGCCTTCCCACATATGTCATATTGGGAGCAAACAGCTCACCCCTGGTTCAAGAACTCTGTCTCTTTATTGGACCCCATTAAAATGTCTTTAGGCAATTGCAGAACCGCTCAAGTATTCAAACCTCTTTAGCATACTTTGTTAATTTGTCTATAATGATGCGCATTTTGTGTGCGTGGGATAAGCCATTGACTTAATGCGCACAAATGGAAACACTTCCAGCCACAGCAAAGAATAGGGGACAGAAAATACTTTCAATATGTGGGCAATTTCTACAAGGCCAAGGAAGAATTGGCAATCATTTACAGGTTTTGCAGCTGATGTGACAGGCTGGGTGCTCTGTGTTTTGGCCCTTGAGGAAGTCACAATGAGTCTTGTGTTGCATATTGGCTTGCAGACCTGTGCAATTGTCCAAGGAGGCTCATTTCTTGGTTGAAATATTCAATAGCTCCAGCATGGTGATATTCTGACTGACAAGATTAGTGGGAGCACAGCGAGAGGTCATTTGCTGTCACCGCTGTTGCAAGTTGGCGCTGTGTTTCTGACGTGTGTCTGATCACAAATGTATGTTTTTAACCTCAACAGGGAGGTCCACCCAGAGGGTCTTCCCCCAACCTACACCATCATCCTCCTCTTCCGTCTCCTCCCAGACACAACCAGCGACCCCTTTGATATCTGGCAGATTGCCGACAGCAGCAACAACCCTGAGGTCGGGGTCACCGTCAACCGTAAGCCCCCCCACCATGTTTTGGATCTCAGCTGGAGTGGGAAGTCACAGTGCCTCATGCATCCTATATGCAGCTGTGCACTCATTATCATTTTAAGTATCTACAGTCTACCACTAGTTTTGGTTTTGGCTTTAGTTTTAGACATTACTCCACATTGATACTCACTTTTGGATAAGTGACTTTCACAAACTTGTGCATAGCATACATGTGCTAAGTGTATGCTAATAATCAGGCGAAGGACTTAATCCCTTCAGCCTTTTTTTCTATTCCTCTCATCTTCAAATAACCTTGTGTTCTCTGTAGTCCTGTATATACTTTGTGTACCACCGCATCGTAACACACTGTCAGGGATTCATCACAGCCTCTTGTATCTTCAGCTTCCAGCAAATCCATCACATTCTACAACAAGGACACCCGAGGAGAGATCCAGAAAGCCACATTTAATGAGGAGCAAGTGAAGCGAGTTTTCCATGGGAGCTTCCACAAGGTAAACACCATGCATAATTCTTAAAGAGGAGACATACTGTGTGCACCGCATAGTGATATTATTAAAGTTTGGCAAGGGAAAGACTTGCTGGCTTTTGGTCTGCCTGCGGATCTTTTGTGCACGCCTGTGTGCTGGTTGTTCTTTTCAAAGCTTTTCATACATACATTGATTTTATATTTCCTTTCAGTTGCTTTCACATCTCCATATGCTACCTCTATTTCTCTAATTTGGCCAAATTATATTTAAATGTGAAGATTGTATCAGTTTAGGCCAAGCTGGAGTTTAATTTATTATGTTACCTCTCAGAAAAGGTCTATGCTATCCATCTTGTGATGCAGGTCTGATGTGAACCTGGTCTTTGGGTGTTTTTACGATGAGGCATTAAGCTTTGTTTCTTTAAACCGTGCACAGTTAGTGTGATGAATGGGCCAGGGAGGTGGTAAAGTAGGTTATGGAGAGGGTGGACCATGATTCTGAAACTTTAGTGACCCAGCATAATGTGCAAACACTTAGTCATGGAGATCTGACAAGTGCACATTGGATACTGTCTTGGTGGCGGCTGACTGAACTCCAAACCAGTCTGTAGTAGTGGTCAGGAACAGATTGGATCAGTTTTTGTTTGGGTAAAGCTTGTTTGTGATAAATGGCTGCACAGGAGACTGGCCAGATTCTCACTGGCTAAAACTTAAACACTGACTAAGTAGCATGAGCTATTGCTTCAAGAATACATCCTGAGGTCTAAAATGCATATTTTTCACTGAAGTAAGCAGAATTTATCTCTAAAACTGGTTGTTGACCTCAGAGAAAGAATCCAGTATTACTCTTGATGCTGCGGTAGTAATGCTACACCATTGGCTGGAAAATGACTGCAAACCTTAAAAGACTTTAAAAGTTTAAATAAAATGTTTCCAACTGTCTAGTGTCTACATTTTCCTTACCCTGACGATGATTCATACCATCATCCATTTTGACTTAAATGCTAGAATCTCAGAATTAAGTCTCTTAGGGGAGCAGTTAGCAAATGGTTCATTAAAGTGAGAATTACTCATCAATCAGTCGTTCTAACAAAAATTATAATCTTACTTGAAACAACTACCCCCCGTGGTATGTTTGTTTTAAGGAAAATTGTTTTCCTTTGATGGTTTAGGCACTACTTTAGTCCTTCATGCCAAGCTTAACAATCATGACAGAAAGTGTTTTGTGCAGCATGGAGTCTGGAGGAGCCACAGGAAAGGGTAAAGGTGGACCTCAAATGCCTTCACGTCCAACTCAAAGGAAAAGTGAATCTAAAACATCCTCTGTTGTGTTCCGTAAGTCGAACAATGAAGTATGTCGAACAATGAAGATCAGTATATTTTTATACCAACCTGGAGAGGCTTAAAATGCCAGCTTCATCACTGGAGGAAAAATGGCTGGTTCTAATGTACTAGAAGGAATGTACAATTCCTTTTAACTTTGTTCCTAAGAAGAACAATGCCCCCCTATTTTGTACGAAAGTTCATTTTTTCCCACAGTTCCAAGGTAATCAAAATGAATGACTCTCTCTCTTAACGAGGGTCTTATCCCACATTAAAGTGGCTCACTTCCTGATGTTACAAAGCACAGCTCTTTTCTCTTGTGGGAAGACGATGAGAGTGATGCACTGGCTTCCTGATCAGAACATACAGGAAACGGTTTTCCAGTTGGACCATTCAGCAGCTACACACTAATTACAGGGTGACTCTATGAATGAATTGGACCCTGGAAAATGTTGGGTCAGGATTAGATTTAAATGACATCACCAAAATGACATCATTGGTGCTCCAGTTGGAAAGCAGCCTTGTATGTATGTGCGTGTGTGTGTGTTTGTGTGTGTCTGTGTGTATAGCCGAAGTGGAGCCTCTGGTCTGAATGTACACTGGGTGGCTAGTTTGTGGTGCAGTGGTGGCTGTTCCATGAGCTCGCGAGTCTGCAGCGGTCTACCTACCTGCTTATTTGCTGGTCTGCTGAGTGAGTGCCACTAATGACTGCTGTGGTGGTGTGTTTTTTTACATGTTGTCAGTGGTTTCCCAACACTTTGTCCATGCCTATTAGTGAGTGACCCTAGTGTGTGTGTGTGTGTGTGTGTGCGTGTGCTGACACTTCAGTGACCAGAGATGAGGTTTGTCACAACTGGGACAACTGGGCTATTGTTCAGAACACCATTTGTGAGTCAAAGAAATTGACCAAATGTTGACCCTGAAGCAGAGTTACCGATCCCTTCAGTACGTAGGTGTTTATATACTATGAGTGTCAGACAAGTCAGGAGCACTGTGTCTTTGCCTGGCAGTAGGTTGTGTCAAGATTTTAACACAAGTTTGGTCAAGGCCTTGCTGAACGTTAATCGCTCTTCTGAAGATTCAGCATTTCCAGGAGAGTTTCTTGCAAAAGTTGCATTAACCTACATCCGCCCAATCCGTGCTCTCATCTGAACTGCAGTTTCCATATTTGGTAAATGTTGAATGCATACTGTGTACTTTGATGCCTCTGTGCTGTGTCAGAGAGTGCAGACTGATTTGCCTTTTCTCCATGGGCCTGTGAGTAAAAAGTAAGCCATGTCGGAGAGGTTGGGGTCTGTCTCACTGCTGGTTGAACATGTGGGAAAGCTCTCAAAGATGACTTCAACAGATGCTAGCCACTCGCTAGCCTACTGGGAAACCCCTTCCCACACACAAGGGGTGGGGGTCTTTAGAGGGAATTTTTCTCTTAGCCAACAAGAGGATATATTTCCATAACTCCTGGTGATTATTGGTACCCTTGTGGACCCATATAATCATAGCTACATTGTTGGAAGTTTGACCGTTTTAGTGTCCGTAGCCCTTAAAATGTACAGGATCGACCGCATGCTGAAAAATACACAAACTTTATTGTTGTTTGAGAACTCTTGAACTCAGTTCTTCAAACTTTCCTTTCGGGGACTGGGCTGGGAAAGCTCTGCCAGTATATGCATGCGCTAACTGAGAGAGAAGTGGGTTTGAACAGAGATTTCTACAAAGCCACGGCAGTATATGACACTAGCTTTCAGTTCTTTATAAGCCTGATGGACATTTTGCCAGAACGCCCTGACTGCACTCTTTATTCTTCATTTGTGACAGCATGTCGTTGTAGACATAAAGACATATTCTTTCTGTGACCTGGCCAAGTAGAGTTAATGACACAAGAAACCACACTAAAACATCAGGAAATTATATATTAACTTTTCTAACCAGAGTAATACTCATTTGAGGCCAGGCTTGGAAAATTTCATTGTCTGTTCCATGTCCCAGACTGGACATGGGAGCTTAGTCTCTGGAATGATTAAATGAAAGTGATCAACCCAAATGGGTATGTTATCAGTTTAAACACTTTGTGCCTTGAAACAGCCATTTGATGGACAATCCATACCGTGCATTTTCATTTCCTTTCGCTTTCAGTGAACACTAATTTGATCTTAGTTGAATTTGTATGCAGATGACTCACACCACCTGCTCAGTAGTAGAATGGCGCATTCACAAAATTGTGACTGTGAAGCCCTCAAGGTGGAGGATTATAGAAATGGAGGAACAGCAAGGATGGAGCCAAGAACCATAAAATGGAATCAGATAGAAATCATGGAAATATATCAATGTAGTAGAGAGAGAGAAGACAGCGCAGCCTGAAATGTTACCATATGTAATCTATCTGTAGAGTGTTGACACAATGAAATGCAGTAAAACCCTCAATGTTTAGAACTAAAGCTAATGAGTGGAAGTTGCGCTCCATTGCAAAACCAGATCACTTGACAAAAAGTATCATTAACTGAGCTAGCAATTACTAAAGTCAATTGACTTAAGTTTTTTTCTCGTGTTTATTTATTGGTTAGTGAGGTAATATATACATACTCATTATTTGCCATCCCAGTATATCAGTAAGTTATTTTGGTAAGCCCTCAAGAGCATCATGGTATAATATATCCATTGCCAAGATCCTGGAATAAGCAACACCCTCTCCCCTTGCGGTCCACCAGATAGTCTGTTCTGTTGCCAAGGAAGTCAACTGTAATTTTGTGAGTGGTTGCCAAGAACTATGGCCTAGTCTGTGGTTGGTACGGCTTTGTATAAAGAAATGTTAGCTTGCTTTTTCTGTCAGAAAAAAAGCTTGTCTGACTGTGCAGCAGGGGAAAATTTGCAACTGTGAAGGGAAAGTATGGAAAGTGTAGCACTTTTGATGGCACACCACTAATGGTATAATTTCAAGATGTGGAGCAAGGTTCCCAAGACAGGAAATTTCAAAATCTGGCTCTTTGTCACTGTATGTTGTTATACAATCACTGCTTATAGCTTAAAGTCTACACGGAAAGGGCAACTGTTCGATATTTCCTTTTTTAATGTTCCATTCATCACTAGAGGCAATGAACATGCGTTTTTGGCCAAATCAGTGACCACTCTGGGGTAGTATCAGAATCTGTAATTAACATAGTTCTGCAAAGACTAAACAATTTCTGAAATCTAGTAATTATGTGGAATACAGTATCAGCATTTTTATAAGCATCAGACAACATGGCTCACAGAGGTTCATTGAGGTTGTTCCTAGCCCAATGGATTGCAGTTTGTCAAAGAATTTCTCATCTGTTCTAAAGGGCATTCATGCCCCTTCCAAAGAGAAATGAATGCCAAACCCCGCTTCTCAAAAGCTCTAAATGTTCTTAGTACTGTTTGCCAAGCAATTGTATTGCAACAAAGTTGGCAGTTCTTGAGTATTGAAAAGACAAGAATGGTTTGTTAACAGTGCCCTCTCTCCATCCTGTCTCTCCTGCAGCTCCACATCAGCATCTCCCCAGAGAAAGTCAAGCTCAACGTGGACTGCCAAGAGGTGGCAGAGAAGCCCATTAAGCAGGCCAACAACATCTCACTGGATGGCTATGAAGTGCTTGGCAAAATGAGCAGGTCTGGAGGCGGAAGGAGGCAATCTGCAACAGTAAGTCAAAAAACGCAAACTTGTTAAAAATGCGAAGGCTTGGAAACACAAGTTTGTTGGAAGACCTCACAGATTTCCAAAGAATTAATACCAAAAACCTCTTGTGCGTTGATGCACAATCAAGACCTAACAATTCCCAGTGTCTGTTCACAGGATGAAAGGCTGCATCTCACTCTCATCTTTCTGAGGTCCTGGTTTGCTCGGGTCTGTTTTTGAAGATGTGCCTTTTCATCCTGAATGGGAGCCATTTGTAACACCCCTCAGAGTTTCTCCCTTTCTCTGTTTTTTAGTTCCAGCTCCAGATGTTCGATATTGTCTGCAGCTTGAGCTGGACCAGCCGAGACAGATGTTGCGACCTGCCCTCCACAGTAAGAGCATGTTTCATTTTAGCATCTTTTGGAAGGTGTTGTCTTTGTCCCTCAGTCCCAAGTCGCTGTCCAGTCTGTTTAATTTAAATGCAGTCCATAGGCTTACAAGAGTGATATTTTGCCAGATTTCTTTTACATGTTGTATTCATTTAATCCTAAAAAATGCATTCTTGGATGGAGTAGAAAGATGGATAGGGTGCAATACTTTTTTGCTTCTCCTACTCTCCTACTACTCTAACATATACATGCATGCTTTTTAGAGGCTTTATAGTTTAGGATGCTTAAGATATATATACTGTAAATGCGGCTTTGTAGTCAATTAGGCTAAATACAGTGCTGAGAACTAGCCTACTGAAATAAATAAAGAAAGAAACTGCCTCATCTGAACTGAATAGAACATTGTATCCTGTGTAATTGCTCTAATCAGATGTTGCCAGTATGCCCTCCAACTTACATGAAAACAACTGCTCCTTTAGATGACAGAGCAGACAGTAAATCACATTCATTTGTAATATGTTAAATGCCGGATGCATGTGCATTTAGCCAATTATAAGTCATTTGTGTATAATTTGCATCAGATATTAATGCATAATGTCAGTGATTGCAGCGTTATATAACTTGTTATGTCAAATATTCATTTCCCAAAATATGGAAAGATTTTCAGCTGTCATGAAGGATTCTGTCCCAAACCCCCATACCGACTCTACCAGTCACATTTCAACATGAGCCACTGTTCCATCATGACCTTTGCAGGCTCTCTAATCTGTCTCCTCCTCTTAGACTCCAAAGAAAGTCAAAGGCACTGTTTGCCAGGACAATGTCATTAAATTAGATCAAGAATTTTCATTTTTTATCCTCTTATTCCCTGTATTTTGTTGGTTGCCAAGACATGGTCCCATTTAGGAAGTGGTGTCAAAACGACCTTACCAGGACTAAATAATATTTTCTTCTCTCTCATCCATTTCAGAGAGATGAGGCCAAGTGCCCATCGCTTCCCCACTCCTGCACATGCGCACAGGACAGCATCGGCCCTCAGGGACCTCCCGGACCTTCGGTAAAGACATTACACATCTCACCATCCATTCCTCCTTGTCTTTCTGCACCTCCTCTGTATCTGTCTGTCCTTCCCTGATTGCAAAGGCATTCTCAGAGGTAATCCATGTTTTGATGATGATGATGATACCATACTTCTCTCTGATGATCCAGACAGAGAGGCACTAACCAGTTGTCTTAAAGCAAAGACAATAGTCTTACAATACAGGGCTATGTAGTGTTTATTACTTGTTTTTATGTTGTGCAGTGCGGGCTTAATAAGACTTAGCACATCCTTAATATCTGGATTGGCATATTTTTTCCTTTGGAAAGAAAAATCCAGAAGGGTTAACATGCAATGAGGTGTGGGCTTAGGAGGAAGTGTCAAAGGATAAATACCCGTTGGAAAAACAACCGTAAAAGCCTCGCAGAGAACTCTGGAATATGCGTTCAGTTAACCTCACTAAGCTCCACTGAGGATTTTGTATAGCTTGGGGTTTTAGGGCCTGTGGATTCTGCTCCTGTTGTTACACTCATTCTTTGTCTCTGATTCTCCTTTCTATCCCAGGGCAGCCCCGGTACTAAGGGACCGCGAGGAGAGAGAGGAGAAAGTGGCCCAGCTGTAAGTTGAATCTGAAAGCACTTGAAGTGTTTTCTTTTTTTTTTTTTTTTTTTTACATTTTTATCAGCGATTATTTGCAGGGTTTGAATTCTTCTGAGTTCATGTCCAACGAAGCCTGCTTATGTTACCAATAATGCCAAACGTAAAGGCAACTTAAAATAAGTCTTGTGGTATTTCAGCAGCTATTACTGCTGAACTGCACTGTACTACATTAGCAAGCACTGTCAGACAAAGCAGACTGCTCACATCTGAATTCACTTATTGAATACTGCTGTATATTTTCCTCTACTTGATTTAAAGGGAGCCTATGTCAACTAGTCTGAAAGGCCATTTCTCAATACTGTTAAGGGTTCATTGTTTCTATCTGTACTTAGACAAAGGCTGTGTTTTGTTTTGTGTTTGGGCAACACTGTAGGGTTCAATGGGTCCACGCGGTGAGCCAGGACTCGCAGGTCCAATGGGACCACCAGGTCCACAAGGCCCTAACGGACTGTCTCTACCCGGAGAACCTGTGAGTCAAGTTTGTTTACACCATAAAAGCTCCATATATTATTCATACATTTCCTGAGATACATAGCAAGTTATGTAGACACAGTTTTGTGCCAATGGCAATTGGAATGTTCAGGATATGGATCAACCACCATGGTTAGCTTCACTCGTGATTGGTGGTTATATTTATAAATTTACAGTTTGTGGGGAAAGTGTAGCACAGCTGAAATATTCTTTGTTAGTAATCCACCAGTGACTGGGGTTCACACATAAAATTGTATTAGTATTACAATCCTTGGGTCCCTATTAATTCTAACCAGGCAGCTAAGCTTCATCCAGATTTTCTTACGTCAAGATGTTCTTGTAACTAAAAGTATGAAATCAATCACAATTACAATCTAAGTGGATGAGACAAAGACCAAAGGAGTCAGACTATCTGCCAAGTGTTTTACTTCATGCTTTTAACTCTAACCTGTGTATTCATCTTCCCCCTCTGTCCTCAGGGTCGGCCCGGACCAAAGGGAGATCCCGGAGACCCAGGCCTGCCTGGCCTGCAAGTAAGTACTATTCTCTCATTTTCTTTCCCAGCTGTGGTTTATGAACAGGAAACGGCAGACTATCCATGGACAGCAGCATTGCTACTGGAGCCTGGAATCAGTCCACATGGAGGGGTTGAAACCACACTCAAAGTGGGAGGTAGACCATGCCATCTCCTGGGAGACCCAGACTCTTAAAATCAACCCTTTGACTGACACACAGTAGAAGGCCAGTGATGCAGTTAAATTATTCTGTAACATAGACTCATGTTACCAATGGGAAATGAGGACTGGAAAATCTTCTTCCCCAACCTGGTAATTGAAGATGATGAGGATTTAGTAAAGACTCAGCAATTGTTGAGAAGTTTGAACATCTTTTACTTGCATATTATCATGGGGACTTTGGACCAAAGAGAAGTCTTACAAGATCAGTCTCACAATTGGATTACCATAACCCTCAAAGTTCCCACTGACGTCTTGAATGTGCTCTTGAATGTTCTTTGGATTATGGATATCATTGCTATATAATGTCCAAAAGCAATGGAAACTTCACATTTGAAGTTAAGCTTGGCTTCGTCATAATGTTGTATACACATTTTAGATTAAATGGCTGTTTGGCATTTTTAGGAGATCCATATGGTTTCTGAAGGCCATTTTTGATTGGGCTGGCATTGCATTGTTATGTCTGTCATTCAGCCAACTCCATCATATAGGGATAACTTCATTGCCGGTTAAAAGGGAATCAGACAGGGAAGGAACACAATTCCATACAAGGATGTGTAGAGCATCAATGCACTGTTGGCAGTATCATGTTAGTTACTTCAGACAGTCAAGTCAATATAACACCCTTGTCTTTACATTTCTAGTAAACATCATATGTCAGCAAACAAGAATAAAATCGTTACAGTTTTGAGAAACTATCATGGACATCTTTGGCTGCATCCCTGGGAAATATTGTTCTAGTTCTACAGAGCTGTATCAGTGTGCTGTCCCTGATCATTAGCATTTGATTAAGTGTTTTTGCTTTTTCCCAGGGTCCCTCTGGGCATCCTGGCCGCTTAGGCCCCGTTGGACCAAGTGGAGTACGGGTAAGATCAACCTCCAGTCATGCTTCATGGACACACTGTGTTGAATACCTGCAAATACATCCAACACTTACTTAAACAGGTTTTACATGTGAGCACCTACTCAGCACACTAAAGTGCCATCAATAGTTTTACAGTTGTGCCACATGTTCTCACTTGCGTCACCCATAATCTGGTACATGGTAATTTATTTTCCAGCAGGATTTTCAGTATAAAGACAGACTTGGGGCTGAAACCAATATAACTCCTTGACACTGATATATTGCATAAATAGGGTCCCTGGTGTATTGTACCCCACATGTAATGGTATGTTTTTTCTACACAGGGACCACCAGGAAAGGAGGGACCATCTGGACCCAGAGGCCCACCAGGACCAATGGTGAGTGTGTGTTTGTCTGTATGTCTGTTTTGTACAGACAAGAGACGTAAATATCCCTTAGAGCGTGCCGTATTTCCTGATATATCTACAACAATTACTCCTCTGGCTCCGCAGTTGCACTCCGCTGGAACGGCACATAAAAAAAAAGCAGACTATAGTCTCTAGGCCCCTCCACTGTTATGAGAATGGAGCATGCATCTCATTTTCTTTTTCTGTGGTTTTAGAATGTCTGTGTATACTTAATGCTGCTGAGGCAGCATGCCAGTATTGTATTCACATACGCTATACCATTCTGACTGCTCCAGGGGCTGTTCGCTGTGGCTGGTGTGCATCCCATTGTGTATGTGTTTGTGTGTGTGTGTGCGTGCGTGTGTGTCTTTCCATCTCCTCTTGTTCTTGGCACAAAGTACTGCATGCCTCTGCTGCAGATGTTAAAGCATACATCCTAACTTAAAGCTTGTTACACAACAGTTAATAGGGAGCAGAAGTTAACTGGTGCAATTATGTTTACTGTGCAGTAACTTAAGATCAACATTATTCTTTCTGTCTGTCTCAGGGAAGCCCTGGAAATCCAGGAACACCAGGAATTACTGGGAAACCAGGGAAACCGGGAGAAACAGGAAACCCAGTATGTATTACATGACACAACACAAGTTTCTATTCACATGAGGATACAATTTAGTTTGCAGTGAGAACAGGATGAACCTGACGAGCTGGGATGATGGTTATTGTGGACCTTTTAGTACAGGCTGAGGATGACTCTCTTTGGTGACTCTGCTATTGTTGGGAAGAATTCACTTCACTTGTATTTTTGATTCATTTATTGTGTCATATGTTACTGCAAATGTCAGTTGTTGTTTTTTTTGCTGATAACACTATTCTTCTTTTTAACAGGGACCAGTTGGCATGAAAGGAGAAAAGGGAGAGAGAGTATGTAATAAGTTTCTCCAAGAAATTATACATCATTGTGTCAAGACTTGGGAAGAGCAATACCAACTTTTTTATGAAAATGTCTTTGTTTTCTAGGGAGACTTTGCATCCCAGAACATGATGCGCTCCATTGCAAGACAAGTTTGTGAACAGCTTGTCAACAGTGAGCAAAACATTTCTTAACATAAAGGGAATTTTATAATGATTATAAATCCCACACAGATTTTTTGGTCTTTACAGATGGTTTTGTTCTTCCCTTGCAGGCCAAATGAGCAGAATTGATATGATGCTCAACCAGATTCCCTCTGGCTACCGAAGTAACACTCCAGGGCCACCTGGCCCTCCTGGCCCTCCTGGCAGCCAGGGATCTCGCGGAGAGCCTGGCCAGCCTGGCCGAAGTGGCTTCCCTGGAAGTCCAGGTTTACCTGGAAACCAAGGAGAAAGAGGTACATTTACTGCTCTTTTCAACTTCAGAATATTTGGAATTGGTGTAGAGCTGCAACCAGTGAAATAATAAGTAGTGAGAAATGAAATAATTAAGGACGTGGTGACAGTCATCATGAGACTGTAGAGCAGATCTTGCATGAAAGGAATAACGTTATTGCATTACCTTGTGTAGTGTAGGCGAGGAGAATAAGTTAGTGTGACAAAATATTTTTTCGTTATGCTTCACTTTGCCTGTGCTTCATAGATTTCAACTCATTTCCAAATAGGAGGATTAGTAGTTTTCCAGTGGAGATGCTCTGTTCATCTTTTGGCGATACTGATTTCTCTTCTTCTGGCTGTTTTAGGTTTGCCAGGAGAGAAGGGAGAAAGAGGATCTCCTGGAACAGGAATGAGAGGACAAAGAGGACTGAGTGGTCCACCAGGTAACAGATTTAGTTGTTGTCTCCATTTTTTAGGTGAAGTAGCCCATCTCAGACTCTTTTTTTATATGTTTTTTCCATTACAAGTAAAAGTGAAGACAGATGCAAAGCCCAGTGCTTGAGGCTACCATGCGCCATCTCTCATTACAATGAAGCATGGAACATAAGCATCCTCCTGAAGGCTTTTTGTGGAACATTGTTCTCCTGCAGCTGGAGACAGTGTGCCGATCTCACACTGCTCGCTTCCAGCTTTTTGTACACACAGTTTCAACCCAGTTCCACAGTGACAGCTTTTTCACCGTATTTGTGCACTTTTCTTTGACATGGAGAACTCCCCGCAGTCTACTTAAAATGACAGATTCCAACGAGAGATTTATTTATGTGTCTCAGCAACCTTTGTTGGGGCAGCTGTACTGCATAAATTCTTGACAAACACCCTAAACATTTTCTCAATTCTTTCCTCTCTTAAGGATTTATGTCTTGTGTATATTAGATTGTCCAAACATCATTAAAGTTCTTTCAAACTGAAAGCTCTTGAACGGCATAAGATAGTAAGTCCAATGATTGGTGGAAATGTCATAGTATGAATGCCATGTATCCAAAATCATCATTATGGAAGGATTTTTATGCATCTAGCATTTTGCCAGTCTTTGGTCAGTCTTCTCTCCGGGCCATGGCACGGTTCTAGAAACAACTGGAACTCTCGATTCCGTATTGAAAGTTGATATTTGAGTAATTTGTTGGTGCGGAAAAAACCATAAACCCATTCTCAGTTGCAACTGGTTTCCAATCTGTTTTCTCCATGCTTACCACCTCAGAGGATTTCCTGTCCTTGGGGAGAATATTGGAAAACAGCATGCAGCATCTACTGATGTCTGTCCCACAGTGACATATACTGTCATGTCTGTTTCTGTGAATGAAGTGAGAACCAACTGAGAGACCAGTAGGAGGAAGTCCACGCTGATGACTCACTCCTGTGTGTATGTGTGTGTGTGTGAGAATCAGATTGTTGTACAATGAGCTTTCTTGGTGGCTTCATTGACAACACATGGGCTCACTTAAGGGAGTCAAAGAGAGAGAGAGTGGGGGAAAATTCCACTCTGAGTTTTTACCGTCTAGACAGACGGGGCCATGGGGTAACTCCACACAGCCCCTGACTACTGCTTTTATTTTTTTGGTCAAGCTTTTTAATTGAGCCGTTGAAAAAATTTAAATTACAGTGTTACAACCCAGTGTTGCCCCTACCATTTGCTGTGGAGATTTATGGGTGATGTCAGTGGGCTCTGTGCTGTGCTCGGCGAAGCCTCACCGACGAAACTGTGCTCACCTTCTCTCTCCACTTCCAGGGCCACCAGGCGAGTCAAGAACAGGCCCCCCAGGCCCCTCAGGCTCCGCTGGTCCTCGTGGACCTCCAGGTCGCCAGGGTACTCCAGGGGTGAGGGGACCACCTGGCCCCCCTGGCTACTGCGACTCCTCTCAGTGTGTCGGCATTCCTTACAATGGACAAGGATACCCAGGTACACTCACTGTTATGTAGGCCCGGCATGGCACTATGTAAGATAAAGACTAAGTGTATGCATACTAATTTCATTTGCAACTCAATGCACTACTTATTGCTTTGAAAATGTATGGAAATATGAATATAAGGGTTCCAAATTATTGATCTTTGAAAAAAATAGTGAATTTCCTTTTTTTAAGCATAAAAAGTTTAATTGGGAACCACTATATTCCAAGAAATCCATACATTTGATATACAATATTGAAACTGGCATGTAAAGCATTCTACTTAGTAGTCTATGATCACTTATATAGAATGAGATGCTCATAACTTTGTTCCACAGAGATGACTCACACCTTCTTTGAACTATTTCCAGGTTCGGCATAGTAAACAATCTAGGTCGCCTGTGCTGCTTACACTTTGAAGTCCTGTTTCTGAGATGTTTGCCCATTTGCTAAGGGGCATGTAAGGATAATCACCATGGACATAATTAATGAACAACATAAAAGCAAGCGATAAATCAAAAACAGAAAGGAGTGGACTGGCACTAACATCATCTCACAGCTACAAGCTACAGTGATGGCAACCTACTGGCCTGTTTGCATCTTGAACCAAAATCCGATGGGGGAAAAAACAGAGAGAGGGCATTTCTACGAAGGAAGGAGCATGTACAAAAACCCACCCAAAGCAACTACTAACAAAAGTGGATTTTTATAACTGAGGCAGTATTAATGTAGAGGTGATATCTGTAAATAAACTAATGTTTTGCCTTGTAAATGATTTATGAACCACAACATTTCACTAAAAAAAAAAAAAATCATGTTAACATCTGTTTTGAGCTTGTGCCTTATAACCCTCTGCTTACTTACTGCCAGCATAACCCCTGTTTACAATGCCTTAAGTGATTTAAACAGCTAAGTGCTCTGGTCCAGACTGAAGCATGTTCCATTTGTACATTTAATCATCATGTTGTTTGTGTACGTCGGCCAAATCAGTGCTAAATGTTGCTGTCCTGCCATTTCCATTTATCTTTTTAATATCATGTGGTTATTTTTACTCAATGGTGTGCCATTATTATCTTATCCCTTGATGGGTTGTTATTGTAAATTTCCTTGCAATATTTTGAAGCATTTTTTTTTTTTTTTTGTTACTTTGTATGGTTTGAACAAGCAATAAAATTCTTGAGGCTTCCTAGAAATAGTAAGAAGCCGTGCAGTAGCTTGACATTTTAGGGCATTTTAGGAAGTCCATAGCGTCGTGCAATATAATTTAAATTGTGCATGTGAAAGATTGAAGAAGGAACACTTTTTGATTGGCCAAACCAAATATTTTCTAGCCAACCGCTACGAGCCTGAACCTGAGGTAGTGTCTATACCTGAGGAGCCAGCCGAAGAATATGAGACAATACAATCACCCGGTTACTCACGAAACCAACGAGGAAAGAGGTCACTACCAAGAGACGATACAGAGAGAATAGCGTCATAGCTACAAAAAGTGTTATACTGAAATATCTTACATGATCACATATGTGAGAATGAAGTTATGTTGAGAAAATCTTAAAAAGCTAAAAACACCAAAAAAATGGGAAAACTTTTTTGAGAACTCGTGGGTTTGATACCCCTGGCTTTATTGAGCATATATTTTTGGCAACATGAGAAAGTTTAGCAAGATGAATACAAAACCAAATGTTCTTTCATTACAAAACCTGTGTGCTTGCTAAGCGTTCCCTTAATTGTCTCTGCTTGTAATATAACTGCATCAACTGTTTATCCCGAGTCCAACTTGTAATGCACTAATCATGTGAAAAATCAGCAAACATGTCAAGGGAATTATGTGTGTATTCAGAATGCCCCATGTATTTTTTTTTTTTAACAGTCAAAAGCAAATTTCACTATGTAAAGCTGTTTGCCATACTCTTCTATCAATAGCAGGACAATTGATGTTATTCCATTACATTTACATACGCCTCCCAAAGATTGTTCAGTGGGTTTGATAAGGCCTGTAAACCAAATGTTACTCTGACTTATTGTAACAAAACACACTTCTTCTTCTTTTTTTTCTTTTTTTTTTTTTTTTTTAAATTGAAGGTGGAATTGCATGTCTGTGTTGTATATTTACTGAGGAGATCTAAACCAGAATATAGTTGTTGTTTTGTACCAATGCAGTTGGGAGTTGCTTGCAAGACTATGGACATAGAATTGCTTTTCTCATGTTTTAACTGCACATTTTGTGAAATTCCACAGCCTTATTTTTCTTATTTATTTCTGAAACAGAAGAGGCATTTTTCAATAAAACTACTGAAAATGTAGAGTTTGTTTCAGTCGTCCCGTCATTTATGTCTTTCGTTGATGACTCTTTTGACCTAATCACAGCAGTTGGAAAAGCCTGTTTACCAGAGGATGACTGGTAAAGTAAATAGTCACATCATTACGATAACAGAGGCTTCCTCCACTAAGATCTCAATAAGGAATGATCTTCCTTATGTGCTGAATTCTCAAATAAATATATTAGATTTGGCCTTGACTGACAGAACCTGCTGTTCCAAATACAACGCAGTGAGAAGCATGCTTTGAAATGTGAACTTTTCGCCTTGTTTTGTCAGTCAAAAACATTTTGAGCGATTCAGAATGTGAGTCTGTATAAGGGCAACGAGACGTGGGAGGAGAAGAGAGTGTGGCGAGATATCAGACGAATTTCTCTAAAATTGCGAAACATTCCTAAGACAGGGAGCTCCTTCACAGCTTGGTAAATGCACTGGGATTTTTGTTGTTTAGTTAAGTTGTAAAGATTATGTGTAGAGTGCCATGAGGAAACTATGCGAAGGAGATCAGGCTGATACTAGACCTGGAAAAATCACATAGATTTCCATTTATTAGGCATATCTAATAGGGAAAAATAAGAGATGGATGAGGTAAGGAACAACTGACGCCATTTTTTATTCATCCTGATGAAGGGGGGAGTTCCACACAAAACGCCAGAGATAACAACTGGAGGCGTAATATCAAGGTCAAGATCACCAGCACAAGCTGACATGGGAGAATTCCTCCTTGGAAACCCCTCAGCCCCTCGTTCTTTGATTACTCTCCTGCTTCCTGGTGCATGCACGCGATGTGTGAAGCAGTTCCGCGAAAGCCTTTAATTTAGCATCTCAGATCCTGAGGTAAATTTGACACAGGTGTATATTTTATGGGTTTTAGAATGCTTGCAGGTAAGGTGTGAGTCTCTGAGCAGCTGGTAAATGTTAGTCATAAATTCTGTAAAAGCACATGAGAACAAATCTCTCAATACTTTGTCTTGTGTAGAAGAGCGTCTAGCTTTAAGTGGATGCCCTTGTCACCATCGGGATACGTGTGTTTCAGGTGTCTGCAGTGCTATGCTGATAATATTTTATTGGGAGGAAAACTCAAGTTAAAATTCTCTTGGAAAAAGTGCATTAAAGCTAAGCATTTTGCATAACATGGCCCTGGACCTTCCTCCAGCTTCCACCACCACTCAACAGATTTACACGTATTTTCTGCGATCCAGAAGTTTTACTATGAAGCTTACTTTTTATTTACAAGGTTCACCACAGAATCGATCTCCCTGAAACTGGCTGCCTTGTTTGGATTTGCTGACACCTGTTTTGAGAGATACTTTCGTTGCACACACTGCACCATTTTTCAACACCAGGTACTCATTTGAGGTTTAAAGTCAGTACACAAAGATGATGCAGGAGCCAGTGAGTCCAGTTTTTCCCCACCACAATCATTCATACCATACCAAGAAATCATGAAACTCTGTTGTCGTCACTGATCCGTCCTGTCTGGTACCATCATGCAGCTACTCTGTCTGCTTTCTGTCTGCTGATTTCTTCAAATCTGTTGACAATCCCGCGTGCATCTGTGATCACTTTGTGGCAGGAGTTTCAAGTGGGCCGTGCTCCAGACTCTGTGGTTGTTATGGAGCTCGGCTAACTCCCTGTTTAAGTTCCAGTTGTCCCCTCTCAATGTCAGGCAAAGCATCATGCAGTTCAGATGCTATAGATTGCCTCTCTTCCATAGCAAGCCTGAGATTTCCAAAGGAAGGGGTAAATAGCCTACTCATTTGGACATTTCATAATTAAATAATGATAGTGTGTGTGCATGTGCAGACAGAATCATTTACAACTGAAACCACTGGCACTGGAAGATGTTTTGAGTCCTGCGATAAAGTCTGGAGGCCGGTGGTGGCCAATTTTTTCCTCTGTGCAGAGATCACCAGTCATAGCTTCGCAGTGAGAAACACTGTCAAATTCTTACCATATGGTTCATAAATGTAATGGGAAACGGGATGATGAAACTTTAATATAGTATAAGTCTGGTCAGATTTCACTCCATGACGTTTCTCATAATGCTTTGATGTACAGTTATAGAAGATCAGACATTCCCCAAGTGTCCTGAACACACCATCAACTTTCAAAGGTTCCTCGCACCGCCGCAGGATGACAGCACCAAATTTGTATGAGCCCTGTGACGTGACATCAGTCTCGTTGGCACATCAAAAACACACCCGGTGAACGGAGGTTCAAAGGAGACAAAACCTCACCGCTGTGATATTCCCACCACTTTCTGATTTACTGCCCAAGTGAAAGTTTTCAGAATTTTCCTTGTATCTTTGTTAAACAATTTACAGTTCATTGCACACCATTTATCAAGCCCCCCGATTTACAGTGAATTCTGGCAAGGCGCTTTATGAGGATTTAATACCATAATGATAACAGAATGGAACCATGCATTGGCATTTTGACAGCACATAAGAGAAATGAACCCCAGTACTGGAAAGTAATCATATGTGATTGAGAAGTAAAATTTTATTTGGACTTTTAGGAGGCTTATGAAAGCACTAGCATGAGAATTGTACGGATTGCAGCCAAATAATGGAAGTCATACAGTGGAACATGGAAACATATGTGGAAATTTTCATATTTTCATGAAACCATGATAATGCTGTAGCTCTGCTCATAATAAATATGACTTACTCCACACTATATTACTTATTACGATGCAGACCCTGTGTTGGGGAAAACAAAACTTCCTCATTGAGTGGGGAAATGAGAGAAAGCAAAGACAAAGAACTGTTATTGCAATATGTCTACATCATACCACGCATCATTTACAGGCTTGATACCCAGTTTCAACATGTAATAACAATAATGTGATATTTTTTTTGTCCCTGTCCAGATATTTTTTATCCCTTGCCCCTGTCCAGGGAGGACAGTGGTCAGGGTGAGTTAAGGGACGTCACCCCTGCAGCTGGTAGGGATTCAGTGCGTCCTTAAGGACACTTCAGCAGGGCGGGTGCTCGCTGACACGGGGCCTTGAGCCCGTGTCCACAACAGAATGGTCTCCCTAACCGCTAAACATTGGACCACTAGACTGCCGCATATTACGAAAATTGCTTTTCCACAGGGATTGACCTCAAAGGTCAAATCAATCCTGGGTTTAGAAAACGCTTCGACTGACATCTATTTCTGAGAGCCGATACTGATAAAGATATTTTTGGAATTGCAGCTGCCGATAATCACCATTTTTCTCCAGTATTCCACTTTTTAATTTCCCAAGAAATTTTTTCTTGGCAGAGTGGACAAGCCTCTGGAGCAGCATGTGTCACTCAAGTTCCCCACTGAAGCCCAAACGATAAAAAAGGAACAAGAATAACATTTGGATGCATATTTGTGTGGAGTCCAGTCAAAAAGACTTTAGGTTCATTTCAGGTTATGGGCTTCCCTGGAGCAGCGACTGCTATATCACTTCAGTGGAAGTGGACAGCGTTAGCTGGTCGAAATTTTGAATAAAAAGCCAGCTGCACCAAAACATCGGTCAAACCATATTTCACAAAAAACACAGTCAACACTTGAGCTTGTCCAGGTTTAGAGGGAAAATCACTGTACCGTTCGTTGACAAATGTATACAAAATGCTGTTCCCTAGAAGCCACCCATTAGGACTGAGTGGCTCCGATTCATGACTTGCCAAACAACACTTGAGGAAGGAATGAAGCAGTCCTTTTGAACTTGAAGGGAGCTGACTCCTTAAAGGGCAAATATTCAGCGTGCAGACAGTAGGTTTCCACTGGCAGAGATGCCAACAGCAACAGCGCAGCAGCACTCCCCTTTGAATATGTTCAAACCAAGAGCGCTCCAGCTGACCTTGTACGAGAGGAATTTCAGCTGGGAATATTCCTGTCCTCGTCTGCCCCATTACCTGTCCCAACAACGTCCCACTGACTGGAAACAAAACAAGGAACTGAGCTGTGTATTTTGCTGATAAAATCAAACACTGAATCACTTCCAAAAGATTGTATTACTACATCTACTAGCATTACATCTCTTAAAATGCTAATAAGAGATCCTAGTTGTATAAATGTCACATTATTTTTGTTTCATTATTATCTTAACTATAATATATAATCTCCCAAGACTATGAAACTTTATGAGCGCTTTGTTCAGCATCAGAGGAGGCATGGTAGTGCATGCCAGAGGCCTGATATTAATTGCGCCGGTCATAAAGTGCCTCTCATTAATGTTCTCATCCTACTGGTTTTGAGTGTTGAGGCTCTCAGCTGTTTTCCTGCACGCCCTTGTTTACATCGGCTATACCGTGAGCCACGAGAGACTCGGAGCGTCCTCCGCCCCGGCTCAGAGCTCTGCCCTCTTTTGCAGGAAGCAGCGCATGGAGAGCACAGCTGTGGGATCACTGGTAGACAGCCAGCGAGCGCTTTGATTCCTGCCTATCCCACGAAAGGTCTTGTTGATGTTTGCAAAATGTCTGACCTTGTTGAGGACGGAGCTCTGTTCGTGTATTTATTGTGAAGCCAGAGTGGTCCCAGATGCTTCGCTGTCTTGTCCATTGTTGTGCCTTGTGAGGTGAAAATCACCCAGAGGATCTTTGTGTGTGTGAGAGACCGTGAGGGAATATTGTAAATATGAAAATGAACAATATCCTTTTTGGTCTTCCAGGTTTCATGAATGTGTGTGAGTGGTCATCTTTTGAGTCACTGCCTGTAAGCTGTGAAAGTCCAATCTGATTAATTTAATATTCTCCTCAGCCATTTTCTTCCAAATGCTAACCAGTTTATATGTTTATTGTTCCTTTTTGGGGAGCTGTTTAAGTGCTGCCAGGCAGCTGTGAAATATTTTATTGCAAAAAGTCATCTCCAACTTTTGACATGGTCCATCTGTTTCTATTAGAGCTCACTCATTTTAGCCTAACTTTCCAGTCCTATAAGCCCAGAGAGGTTTCACAGCAATACAAGCCAAATGATGCAGAAATCAAGCCTTATGTGGCAACACACTTCAGCATCTAGTTAGTACTTCTTAAGACGACATCTGACATCCCAGTGCAGTTCCCGTTCTGTGTGATCTGCCTTAAGGAAAGCAAGAGCTGTGACAAAAATGGCCGTATCTTCATGATCTAGCAATACTTGATGCTGCGGATCGACAGGATTTCTCGGCAACACCGATATGAATTGCGTCATCTTGACTTGATTAAGTTACAAACCGCTTGCAAGTATAGAAAGAGTGATTTCATGGGAGGACTGAGGAAAGGTTTACTTGTTTCTAAAGTTCCATAAGTTTGTGCCATGCTAGCGACGTCTCTCGTCTGAAGTGGTCTGGAACAGGACGAGGGTATTCAAGCAATCAGTTGTTGAATGTAAGATAAGATGAGTTGCAATTAACAATATGCCTGGGAGCAGGGGTTCAGCTCTGAGGACAGGATGGAGCCCCATGACTTCATAAGTTTTGTCTGAACTGAACTGGAACAGAGCGCTCCTATAAACAAGCGCTAAATGATAAACAGATAACTAGGTGTTTCACATTTCTCCACCGCAGAGAGACACTTTGGATTGAAAACATTTTGACGAACCATCCATCCTGACAGAGATATAGCATCAGCCATCACTCTTTTTCAAGTGTGATGGTGGAAAGTCAAGACGAAAACCTTCCATGTCCTGGTAGAAAAGGTCTCATGTAAATGATTCATGGAATAACGTCAGAAATGAGAGCTAAAATATTGTAGATGTTTTTAAAATGTTAAGTCAGCTTAAATCATTTTTTTAATGAGAATTTTGAGACAAGTAAAATGTTGAGTTGTAAAAGAAGCCAAGGCGATGAGTGGGACATTGCAGCTACGTTAGACATTTCAGCCTGAGCTCACTCAGATGTTAGTGTGGGTGACGGTGAGGGGGCCTGGAAGTTGACTGTCCAGGCAAATCTGCTCAAATGACTCCTCCCCAGAGGGCAATGAGGAAAAACATTTACCACGGTCAACGCTGTGCTGTGTCACTTTTTCCTCACAGAGCCGAGCTTGAAGAAAATCCTCTCTCACTCCCCCTCCACACTGCTGCAGCTGGCAGAGCCATGGTCATGATGACCTGTGGCCTCGGGGCGATTCATGAGCTAAGCAGCGGGGAACCCCCAGTGGAGGAACAGTCTCAGTGACTCAGCTCCCAGGGGTGTCTGTGAAAGCCAGTGAGAGGAGGAAAAATGTCTGCTGTGCCGGGAAGCGAAAGAAAAAAACCTCTCATGTTTAAGCACGGGTCTTTTTTTTTTTTTAACTTCATTCCCTTGTACATTCAGCATTGTTGAACTTCATTCAGAGGGGAAATTAGGACAAACAGTAAATTGTTTATGAGATTTAGGGATAATGGTCGAAAGCCAGCTGAAATAGAAGAGGGTAGTTTAGATTCAGACAAACAAACCTCCTACCACCAGGACAGTAACAGTCAATTTGTTTTTGAATAAAAATCCCCCATATGTTTTATGGTATGACCGCAGATGCAACAGTTGATTCAACACTGAGCCTGCAACAGTTCATTCAGCATCCCGCCTACACAAGAATCCTTGTTTAGAGATGCTGCAGCGCTCTCACCTTTCATCTCAAGTGTCTCAATCACCAAAGGATGAGTGACTTCATTTGTGGACGCGGTGACACAGCCCATGGTGGGTTTACGATGATGTGAGCACATTTTTTTCTTGGCCTCAGAACCACTGCCCATGAAATGGCTGTTTGTACACTGAACTGGGGACACTCACTTGTTTTTGGAAAAATACTGATGAGGTGAATCCAGGAAGAAGATGTTGCCCCCCATTGAGTTTCCTTATTAAATCTGTACCAGTGACAAAAGAGGGGATGTAGACAAAGAGAAGCAGGCGGCATTTCTCAGCACTGACACTGACATGTGAACTGTACCACAGGGGCTGCAGCTCAATATTACAAAGATGTCCTTGATAATTCCCATACTCATTGCACATATGCACAAATGATAACAATTTTCTGACCAGACAGTATGTGACCTCCCCAGGGCCTCTTCTAGAAAACTTGGATGTACTTGGATGACGTTAAAATAATTCAAAAGAAAAAAAAAAAAAAAGTCTTGCATGTAATTTCCATCTGTAAATTGCCTCCAGAGCTTGAACGCAGATCAACGACTCCAGTCCTCAACATAGCAGCCGCTCTCGACCAGACGTGATGGTACTAATTAAGACATTCATCATATCTGGCTGTGCAGCCCGCGACTGCATGCAGGCAGTCCCACCATCGCCCCACTGCTGAAAAATACTGTTGCACGTTGCCTGCTTTGTGCCTTGAAAAATTGATGGATTGATAAATTGATTGACTGATTGATTGTGTGAGTGATCGATTAGCTGATGGCATCATTCATTCATTCCTTCATGCATTCACTGAGTCACTGAATGATATTATACAATCAGACTTACCCTGGTAATTCAATTTATCCTGATTGTTTGATTGCTTGCTTAACTGACTGATTGATTGACTGACTGACTGGTTCATTCATTGACTCACTGACTGATATGCAGTCATGCTTGCCCTGACAGCTCACACTATGGCTGATTGATTGATTGACTGATTGATATTACCTTGCTTACCTTGGAGACTCAGTCCATCTAGTACAACTAAAATATTGTGTTACTCTCCATTCATTCCATTCCATTCTCCATCTGTTTTGGAAAATATAGTGTGATGGCATCATACATTAGTTTGTTAGTTGGATTTTTTTTTTCTTTTATTTTATTAGCTTTAGCAGTTCCTCTCCTCAAATATTATTCCACCACAATTTTGAATCTTGAATCGCAGATTCACACTCTTCCTCCCAGGCTGTGAAAGCACTCTTAATTGTATCCATACTACTACAGTTAACAAGTAGTCGGCTGCCAGTGAAATAAATCTGCAGGCACAACAGCCGATCCGTGTGTCCCTCGCTGGTCATTTTGAGGTATTTTGCAGTTTCGCACTGAAGTCATCGTCAAACGTCTAAGTGGAACATGTTGGTTTTAGGTTACAGAACATACATCAAGGCTTAGTGTATTGACTTGGTGTTTCCACCATGGCCATTAAATTTCGGTAGTCACCGTTGCGGAATGTGGTGAACTTTACTCGAGCTTAAATGAAAAAGATTAAATAAAAAGGGTGTCTTGAGCAGAATCCAAGATTTAATCCGTGTGTCATTATCGTAGATTACACACTTGAAATTATAACATGAATCACCGCGTGGTTTCTCTGAATCCCTTCTTGTGAACTCCTCAGCAAGGTTACATCATGCAGCTATGAGTAATGTCTTCCTCAGACTCTGAAAATGTGGGGTCCAGGGGGAGCTAACGATATGAAGGTGATATGGAGCCCAGTGGTCTTCATTCCAGTGAGACGGGGGCTTAAAAGTGAACGTTCATAATCCCATTTCTGCCAGTGATGGACATGACAGATTCTCACTGTCTCCTCCGCTCAGCGTTCAGAGCTGTTAGAGAGGAGTGCAGCACCCGATGAAAACTTTAGGAAAACCATTTGGACAGAGTTGTGGTCTTCCCTCTTCCCTCCATCGGCCTCCCCCACAAATCATATATCCCCACCAAATCTGCAATGGCAGCATATGGAGCACCCAGAAGTGTTGGCTCTGTTTTTCATTTTAAAGGCTGACAGCATTTCAACACACTGGCTTAATGTAAAGCAGAGAGGTACTGTGTGTAATGCGCCGAGGTGAAGTATAACCCAGTTCGGTCCAGTGGAGTATGACAAAAAATATTGACATTTCCTGCAAAGCAGCTATATTTAATAGCTGTATAAACTGCTGGGTTTATAAATGAACTAAAAAATGACCACAAAATTACCATAGGGTATTATTTGATTTCTCAACAGCTATTAGAGAACAAAGTGCGGAATGATTTGTTACAAAAATACTGGTCTCAAATTAATTTTGCCGTAATTAACAAATCCAGCCAGAAGATATTCAGTAGTTCATCTAACAGTGTTGTCCTTGGCTCCGGCCACAGCACGACAGAGTCCTGCTGTTTCAGTGGATTTCATGTTTCATTATGAGGTGAATTGTGATACCAAAACATCATATAATATCCCTGCAATTTACAGTAACTACTGCAATTAAGACCCGCTCTTTCTGCAGCAAGATTCATCATTATTCTGTAATGGTCTAATCAATCTTGGTCGGACCAAAATTGATCTTTTCCCCCTCAGATTTTAAGGAAACACATCGCAGCTTCAGTGAAGCATCCACGCCGCAGATCAACAAGTCTATTCAAATATTTGAATTTTAAAAGTAGTTGTATAGAATCAGGTTTGTAAAACATGTAAGATGCTTCTTCTGATGTGTGAATATATATACTTCAAGAAGGTTCTTCCAACTTAACTATGCCAGTTCTAATAATAGCCTACCTTGTGCTTAGCATGATGTGGCCCGACATCTCTGATCACTTCGGCCCACAGTATTTAGCACAGTGCTCTATTTTTCAATAAAACTGTCCCGTGTGATATGCAAAAGCTCGGCTCCGCATGCTGATTTTTTTGCATGTTCTGGAAAAAGCACAACCTAATAATGTAGGGGAAAACTCAATCACTGGTTTAAGCTAATTAGGGTTGAGAGCCCTATGTCATTTTCACTGGCGTATAGGTCGGCCATGTTGCCAAAGCTAATCAGATTTTCTGTTATAATTTTTGCACTGCTGCTGCATAACATAGTCGAATCATTGTGCGCTCTCATGTTGGTTTTTAGGATGAATCATGAATGGAAGGTTTTGATGTCTGATGGAGTTTGTACTTTGTCCTTAATCTTTACCCCAAGATGTCAGCTGAAGAGACGGTTTCGGTGGTTTAGCGGTTACGGTTTAGCCTTCAAATGTGTTCAAATAGCACCACTCAACATAATATTATACTGTATATAACATGGCTTAAGGTCTCTGGCAGATATAGAGAGCTTCGGTTTTGTTTGATTTTACTGCACATGTAGCGGCAAAATCTATTGCTGCAGTGTATATCAGACAGTGTGATGTTTCATATAGACTCAGGAGCAGTGGGCCCTCTCTTGATCTTTATTACCTTGACTCTGAGCGTTTTGTTCAATGTTTTTCTCCACATCTTACAGTTGGCAATGAAGAAAGTATCTTTGAATAGTAATCAAGATAAGAACAGATAAAAAACCCGACCTCCCTCCCATGTTCACCCTCAGCCGCCATTGCTCCATCAAAATGTGTCCATATTCCCTCTGTCTCTCCCCCATAATTAGGCTTCAGGACAAACTTGTTGGCCAAGCTTTGCTGTACATTCATGGGGCACATGGGCAGTGTTTGGTATCAGTTTTGACATTGAATAGATGTGTGATAGGTTATGTAACTGCCTGACTGTTATGAAATGTCCTCTGCATACTTGAAACTTAGGAAGCTCTGTTATAAATCTCTCCTCTGCTACCCTCTGACCTTCAACTGTCAGTGTCAGTTTCAGCGTCATTTTAAAAGAAGGGTCTGTTTTTCGACCCATCTGCAATAACAGTATTAGGCCAAACTTTCCGCTGGTCGTGCAGAAATCTGCGATGTTGAGCGAAGGAGGCGAGGATTTTAGGAGACACCAGAGACTCCCGGTGGAGGAGGCGATTTTCTTGTCTGCAGAACTGGTCTTCTCTTTTCTTTAGAGTAGGAATTAACACTTCCTTCTGGGCCGTCTTCGCAGAGCGCCCATTTGAGAGGCTTATTGCACCACTTCCTGCAATTTTTATGTCTCAAGCCAAGGTGATTGACAGTTATGTTGATTTGTTTAGCCACTGATGGTCTGTTTAGAGATATCACGGTCGCCATATATGAGCTAGAGGCTGTCAGACATGTCCTCCATGTTTAGGCCACCGGGACCGTGCAATTTCTTGGGGTCTGACCAGAGTTTATTTTGTGGTTTCATAGGCCTGTTTTGCTGCTGCTTGTATGTGTTATGATATAATCTGCAGCTACTGCCTTGTGATGTATTGTTCTCACAAACGACAGGAGCCAAAACGCATGAAAAAGCAATCAGGAACTTTCAAGCCTCGTGCTAACACTGCTGTCCAGTCCCATTTCTCCTGTGCTTGTCTTATGTAATAGGCATGTTTTCCCACCCCTCCTCAAGTCACTGCACATAAGAAAGAAGCAAATGTTTCCATTACACTGCCGTCCAACCCTGTGTGACGTTCGGTGTCGGATCAATATGTGCAGTCCAGTGCTTCACAGTGTGCCGGGTTTCAGGTTTGCTGGTGGGGGTTTTTAGGAGCTAGAGATGCTGCCAACATCCCAGTGTAACACTGCAAGCACAATGAACAAGTGTGCCTCCTGGAATTTCTCTGCCTTGGCAAAGATGACTCAGAATTGGGCTTTGGACCACTGGTGACAGCCAGAGCATTACCGACTCAGCCTTTAGTCCGGGTTCTGGTCATGGTCACATCTTTCAAAGGCAGCGCTAACTAGGTGGCAGTCAGGTTTCCCTCCCATTCACCGTTCTTCAACTGGATTCACTGGATCCTCTCGTACTTCCTTCACCTATCTATATAAATTCTCTCTGCGCCTCATGTGTTCTCCATTACCAGAGGGTGGTTGTAGTGATGTGAGTGAAGGTCCAGCCAGGTTTTAGCAGATGTCTTTGGTTTTGTCTCTCAGTTCCCTGCAGCCCACAAGGGTTTACTGTGCACAACAGCTTGGATTAGATCTGAAAGAGTGCAATGGAAGCGAACGGCCTTTCCCTTCATCCTCTGGCGATCCCTGCACAGCCAGATAATTGTCACTCTTCTCCCAGGCCGGCTTAACGATGAGAGATATAGAGGATAACTGTGGGCCTTGCGTGATTCAGAGGTGGTGTGGGGGTGATCTGGAGGGCTCCTCAAAGGTAGCTCTCACCCCTTGTGGTTTCATGCACACCGCTCCAAGACGAGGTGATTTCTTTTTCCTGTCTCCAGATTAAAAAGGCATCATGATAAAAGTGTTCTCCTTTCCACTCTCCATTTCTTTCTTTTGCCTCACTTTTCCAAAGACTAAGATTAGCGTGTCTGTTTTCGAAATTGATAACCGTTTGTATTGCTGTCATGCCTTCTCAGATTGATTTGACAGAGTGTCCTGGATTTCTATCACATTGTTTTCTAGACTGACGGCAGTTTCACTCTGGCAGACCATCAGCAGCATCTGCCCAGAGTTTATTTTAAAATGTGGTGTTATCCAAAGAATTGCTGAAATAAAGAGAAACGATATAGTGCGGTCTTTGAAGAAGACCTTTCATAAAATTACAGTGATCCTCTGGATACAATAGTAAGTGCTGGCCTCACAGTTGGAATTTAAATGAGCGCCATGTTTGAAAACATCTATTAAAGTAGTTTTTGAGAGAAGGCATCTGTGAAACCCAAACCCAAAGGGCAGCAGCGCCCTCCATCTAAACATACAAATGTCTCATTCTTAAGTTCACAAAGAAAACCTCCGCAGCACTCCAAATATCTTATAACAATGTCAGTGGTGTTAGTATTAACCTTTGATAGAGGAGTAATTGATAACAAATGTTTAGATATTAACTGCAACATGGATGGCAATTACATGATTTGACATAGCGATCTGTCAGCACATCGTGGACTGTTTTATCAGGCAATTGATATATTAGAAGCACAAATGGAGCTCGTGAAAACAATAGCACCATTGAATATGACTCACTCTCTTCTCTTACGCAAGTTAGAAGTGAAAGTCAAGCCTTGGATGTTCTGCACCATCCAGACAGACTTGGCCTTTGTCAGGAATAGTTTGATTATTATTAATTTGCAGCTACTTTCTTTGGATGCTACTGCATCATGGATGTAGAGACCCCTTTAGTTTGTGCTAGAGTCAAAGCTGGGAGTTCGCTCAATGTCCTTTTGTAGTGAGTCAGCAGGCGGACTCTCACCAGAGCTTGAGATCCTCTGGCTGGGAGCCACACTGTTTGGGCCACCGGGGCCAAGTTTATGATGACAGCCACTCAGACACCGCTTGTTAGAGGAACAGTGCTGCCTCCAAGTGACTGGAAAAGTCCAGTCAGCCTATGTCTGTATGTGTGTCTGAGTGTATGTGTGTGTGTGAGAGAGAGTGGTCATACGCACACAGTCTACTCGCTGATCCATGCTGCCAGCTCTGCCGACCATCACTATTGCCCTCAAAGCTCCCAGGGTCAATTAAAGTCTCAGCTGTGACTTTGTATGAGCCAGGCTGTCCAGAGCAATGAAACTGACACAAGTGGTAACCCCTGGAAACAGAGTGCATTGGAAAATAAATAAATAAATAAATAACATGTAGGTAAGCCATGAATAAGATGCAACACCTAAAGCATTGACTACAAAAACCTACTTTAGTGTTATGTGTCTTTATTTTTGCATGACATCCAAAATATACAAACATAAGTATATAAAGTGCATACATAAACACAGAAACATGTCACTTCCAATTACGAGTGAAACAGAATATAAAGAATAAATGGGTCCCTTTTCAGAGGCAGTTACAGGACAGACCTCAAGAAGTGAAGTCATTTCATCTCATCATATTTTAAAGAGACACTTCATCCAAACGTTAAAATTTCAGCGTTATTTACACTTGTGAGTCAAAACACTTATGAAATGTGGGTGTCCACGTAGCACACAGTGAACAAGAAATGTCAGTCAGCTCCAAACTGAATAAGAACAGGGTCTTCATGCTCTCAAAAAGGGCAAAAATGGCAAAAATTTTGTCAACTCTATATTCACACTCCTTTGCCGAGGTCCACATCACACAATTTAACATACACACACATGTTTGATGTCTTCAAATGAGCAGAAATGTTTAGTCAGCAGGAGTAAATGAAACAGCACGAATCCAGCAGCAATTTCAGTTTCATGTCATGATGCGAACAACAGCTCTCAAAACATTAATGCTCTGCTGATGCTAGGGTAGAGGAACTGCTCATCTGGGACTGCACATTAGTCTGGGCTGGTATAATGCAGGTTTCAAACAAATTTCTGTGAATTAATGGGCCATTGCTGAACTATATGTGCAAAACTCGTGACCTCATTGCAGAGAAGGCGGGAGATTCAGCTGCAGCGCCCCTCCTGCATGTAGGAGCGTTAAAGGTGTCCATTATCAGAGAGCCAGCAGCAACACATCTGCGTCTGCTGTGCTTAATTTCTGGCATAATTTGGATGACAATACCCCACAAACATTCCAGTCCACGGTTTTTAAACAGGCTCACAAATGCATTTCCTGTAATGCTATACACAAATTATTTTGGCGTGCAGAGCCAATTTGAACTGTGTACAGCAAAGAGGACAGGCCTGTCCGCCTAAATTAGCTGGACAAGCAGTTTGTGTGTGTGGTTGCTGTTTCCCCCAACGCCTAAGCAGTTGTTGACATAGAGTGAAACGTTATGGTCCACATTGCCATATCGCCAGCAAATAGTTGTGGGACAAAACAGGAGCTCATGTCACTTCAGTACTGGGCTGCTGCGAGGCCAAAACAGTAAAAGACATTAAGCTTCAGCCACTGTGTGTCTGATAAAGCAACTAAGGGTTCAGTGCTCGGGTCTGTGCTGCATGTTTAGCTGTTAATCACAAAAAATAAATGGGGTGTGCTCCAATGCATGACATATAGAGATTTTTAGTGCTGCTTGACATTGTTAATCACTGGTGTGTTTGGCCTGTACTGACAAAAGTGATGTGTTTTTGGAAAGGACACAGAAAGACTAAAATCTCTCCAGATCTGGGGAAAGCGTGTCTTATAATGGACATTGTGATGTGTGAGACTGTTGTCTGGCAAAAAAAAAACCATTACAACCTATGTGGTTTGGTATTATTGGATGACTTGGATGACTGGAGGACTTGTTGGATGTTCAAGATATTTTAGATCACCCAAGTCAATGTATCTCCGACTGGCAGAACAAATCCAAGACTGACCTGTGTGGTTCTCCATGTAAATGCAAGTTACGCTTCAGATAAATAGGTTTTGCAGTCAAAATAGCCAAAAGCAAAATGAGGCAAACAGGTTTATTGTGTAAAAGTTAAGCTCAGCTGCTCATTTCTGGGATTCGATGATGGAAAAAGCTGTCATGATACAAAAACAGATTACCTGAGAGTATCCAAGGGTGAGAGAGACAGAGCTGGCTGCTACCTCAGTGAAGGGAAGGGAAGACATGTGAGGGGACACTTGTGTTAGTGCAACAAGAGTCATCTGTGCATGCACTCTTGCTTCCCAGAGTGCATTTTGTCCTGCAGTTAACCAAATTAGGACCCATCAGACCATGGAACCAGCAGAGACTTTCACTCAAGGAGCTTATTCTTTAAGAGCTGCAGTTAATAGGATTCTTTGTCAAATGTAATGTCTGCTTTCTGTTAAATGAGAAATGAGGTGGCCATGAAAAGTCTACCCTGGCATTCCGCAAAATTTCTACACCTTAAAGTTGTTACTGATTTTTTTTTTTTTTTTTTGCCTGAAACGCTGCCATGCCTGCTGCGAAATATGTACAGAAAATGGAATCCTTGTCTCTGCAGTCAAGCACTGTCTGCTTCAATTAGACATGTTCAAACCATGGCCGGAACTTTTTCCACTGTTTGCTCTTCATCGACTCACATTTTCCATCTGCTATGAAAGTCTAAGTCCCAGCTTTGAGGAGCAGAGAGCTCTCTGTGCGCTCTTTTATTTCTTGCTTAGACGAGATAAAAAGGCCATAAAACCTGTCAGCTGATATACTGATGCTCGCATATCAGTCTAAATGTAACGGCATGCATAGCTCAGACGACACTGTGTTGGGCTGACTTGTGAAACTACTCCGGTAATGACACCGAACAGTTTCATTCTTTAAATTGTGACTCTTAAATCGGGATTTATCCATAACATTAAAAAGCGGCAGTGCCCTGTGATCTGACATGTGGTTTTCCTTGCTGAAAAGATTTTTTTTTTGTTTTTTCGTCATCACAGGGCATCATGTATCCATAAGGCACTGCAGTTTATCTCACATTTTTACGGCATTCGTCTCCCTTTCCACCCTCTTAAAACATCTCTTTACTGGCCATTTATGGAGGCCTTGTAATTACCCCCTATCACATTATGCATCAGAAAAAAGCATGAATCACTGGAAACCGTTCAGAATTTCTCTTGTGTCATTTTCCACAATCATTCCAGTAAAACCTTTCTGGGAAACCAAAAATAGCAGAAGAGTGAGCATTTCTTTGGCCCCGATCTTTCATCGTGATGTCAAACCAGACAGGGATACAGATGCTCTTATCATTTTGGTTTTGGTTTTGGTAAATCATAGCACAAAATGCAAAGCGCCTTTGTGATGCTGCTCTTTCAACTGGTGGGAAATGGGACTGCCGCTGTCACTCCCACCCTGATTGGCTGGCTGGAGGGTCACACAGATACAGTGAAAGGCTGTTCTTTTCACAATATTGCAGGTTTGGCTTAGTTGTGTTTTTGGCCAATGTAAGTTGGCTTTTAACTACATGATGTGCAGTTTGGGTTCATCAAGTTTACATTTCAGGTTGGTCATCTCAAGAAATGGTGATAGCATTGCAAGGCAGATTAAAGAGCTCTCCTAACATACAGTAGATGTGCATATTCTCTCTAACTCGTCTAATTCTATAGAGCACAAGGATTATTACATGACCTTTTCTTGGAAGCATCTCACATGAAGTTTGGCTTGTATGTAAACCATTACCTGTTTTTTGCATCTCAAACATGAATAATAGTTGAGTTAGAGCGTACCTGGTGCAGCAGTGATTCCCACTATATGGTTATGAGAGTTTGTGTGAAAAGACAGCATGAGGATCACATGGGAACAATGAAAAGTAGGGGGAAAAATGTTTGTGATAATTTACTAGGGAAGCACCTGAATGTATAAATGCATCACTGAATGAGTGATTGCCGAGCGTTTTATGAGGGGGGAAAATAACTTAAAGTATCAGAGTTCAGTGAAAAGAGAAACAAGAGTTTTAGTGATGCTCCTGTTCTTGGAAGAAATTGACTGACCCGCTTTTTTAACAGGAAGATGAGATACCATCATACAATCTGGCATTAAAAGAGAGAATAATTTACTGCTATAAGAATCACTTAAGCCGTGCAACTGCCAAGTGAAGTTTTTCGCTCAAAGCACAGTCGGGTCAAAGAAGACTTTTGCCTTAAAATATGAGCCATTTGATGTCAGTGAATCTTCTGCTTCCTCTTTGCTCCGATGAGTAAAGGTGCTTGTGTCGTAAGCTGCAGAACATTGCTTTGTTAATGACCCACAACACATGTTTTGCTTGAGTGTGGTGCATTTTTACACGCAGAGCATGTCCAAGCAGTGTTGCTGACAGCTTATATTGGTCATGAAAATCTCCACAGAAACTCAAAGAGTCACTAACTGCCCCTGCGGCTTCAGTGTCTAGATCAAAAATTGAGCAACAGTTGCAGCGCTCAGCACATACCTTAGAAATAACTCCTCTGAAACAGAAAGCAATGAGAATAATGAAGCACAGTTTCTGAAACTTGCACGGTACTATAATTTTTTTCTTGGTTTCAAAACGCCTGCCATGTATGGTGTGAGGCTTCAGGATGACCTATGCTATTGACGATTAATGTGGTACTTAGAGGTCTAGGAACATGGATATGATGCAAAATAAGACTCTGTGTGAACGTTCCAGCGGGTAATTACATGCAAACCAATTCCTGTTTCATGCAACGGCCCTGGACATTTGAGGTTTCTCTTGTTTGGAAAAATAAAAGGCTCACCCCAACTCAACACCATAAACTCTCGGGGTACAATACCCACTATAAGAGTCTCTGCCAGGATTGCATTATGGTTTTTCAAAACCATAATGTTCTCCTCTTCTTCTGCATTGAACAGAGGGTGAAAAGAGCACATTTTCCCAAGCCGATGCCATTCCATGGTGTTGCACAGGAGCAAGGGACGACCAGAATTTCTTCCTAATTGCATTAAACCTCTGTGCGAGTGATGACGCAGGCTGGGGGTGGGGGTCGCTCTCTGACAAGATCTGGTGCTCGTACTCGCTGTCAAGAGAGGAAGGAAGAAAGGATCTCCTCCACATGAGATTGTAATCACTGCTCTTACAGCAAGATCCCAGGTTCAGCTCTCCATTTGTATGTTTTTGGTGCTTTCAGTGAAACAGGAAACACCTGTGTAAATGGTTACTGTCATACAATTACAGACTCATAATACTCCTTATTGATTCTAACTAAGTCAGAACAAGGTAGTGGGGTCATCTGAGTTCATAAGAAGCCAGAGGAATAAAAATGGGCATCTAGCTGAACTGCCCTTCATGCTGTATATTTTGGATATAAACTGTATGCCACAAAGCTCTATTAACATCCTAAATAGCCATGCAAATGTCTTGTGATCTGCGGATATGAAACAGTTCAAATTGAATTTACGTCAGTAACGAACCTATTTATAGTTTATATAGTTGAGGCTATTGGCATAGATTTGAGCTTCATTACTGTCAAATTTTATGTTGCCTACGCTGCAAATCCCTGCTCTGTGGTAATTATCTCAGTTAGAAAGTTGGAATTTTTGGAAAGTTGGTAATTATTTGAGCTTGTAAGAGATAGTCATGTCAGACAAACTCAAGAAAACCAGGAGATTAAATGATGTCAGACTCAGGTGCAGAGCAGTTGCAATGTCAGGAAATACATTCTCCACCATTTTTCCATATCTAATACAACATTTATATGTCCAGAGTTGGGTCTGGATGTTCTCTTCATCCACTCATGGAAAGAACATTTTATTTAAATATATCTTTGCCAAAGGACTGTGGCACTATATCCATTAGCACTATGTTCAATATCTGCTGTAAGCTGCTTTCTATTACCACATTCAATAGTTCCCCGCAGTGCTGCTTGTTCATAACAGAGGCTTTGCAGTTGTGCCACAAATCTCCTAGCAACCACATCTGGCGCCGTCATGGAGGTCCACTGAAGAATTGGCTGTTAGTACATAATGGCAAGATGTATAACAACAGGGCCAGCCCAGTCTCACGGCACTTTGTGATAAAGTCACGGAAATGAAATCTATAGATTCATTTCCGAACTGTACCTTTTTTCCTCCAAGACAGTCAACACAACTAAAGGTAATGTATTTCAGTTGGAAGTATATTTTGTGCATGTACCGTGTATCGTGAAGTTGTACACAGAGCCACAAAGTCCACATTTGGACATCAACATGACTTTCACCCAGGTGACCCCAGTTTGAGTCCAAGGCAAGACTAACTTTCACAGACCAAGGCCATGTCCACTTTCCGGTTTTGTTGCCTCACCTTTCCCTAACCTTAACCACGTGGTTTTTATGCTTAATCTAACCTCTCCACCTGGATGTACATTTTTGTTGTCTAAAACTACCAAAATTTAACCCTCTCTGGAAGTAGTTTTAACCACTTCCAGCAAAGGAAAATTCATGTTCATGGACACAAATTAAATGATCAAATTAATTAATTTAATTAAATGTCAATGTTAATATGGTATATACAAGTATATGGTAGTTTTGCTACATAACATGCAAACTGATCAGATTTATCTATGGTGGAACAGTTTCCCATCTGAAAACAGCACAAAAAATGAGCCTTGGCTGTTGTGTTGACATGACCAAGTTGTACATTTAGAAATGCCATCAGATGTTCAGAGCCCTGCTGACATTTTATGGTGCTGGCCCTCAGTCCTTTGGTGATGCAGCGTCTATCAATGGAGCCAGTTTTTCAATGAGCAAATTTCGTGCGTTTTGTTATGAATGTAGATGGGTAGAAGAACCCGTGGCGTTTTAGCTCCATCAGGGTGAATGAGAAAAATGACAATTCTTTGTTCATTTTTTAACAGTTTCCATCCATCAACCACGACCGTAAAAGTGCCACTTAGTAACAATGCTATGTGGCGCAATCAGAGCCTCCGGGCAGCTGTAGCTCATAGTCACGGTTTAATGGTTATGGCAGCCATAGATGTTACTCATTTGAACAAAGACAAGGATTATCTTTGTTGGTGGTCCAAGCCTAACTGCTCTCTGACCTTTTGGCACTCTCACTTTGTTACGTATAGTTTGAGGTTAGAGTCCACTGGGTTGAAAAAGAGTCTTCTGTCTCCTCATAAAAGCTCCAGCTGACTTGAAAATCTCAGATACAGTACAGTAGTAAGGGGAAACTTGGATGAAACACAACAGACTTACACTAACTAGATCGGTTGACATCTGATCTGTCTGTTTAGGTGACCAGCATTTAGAGCCATACAATTATAGGTTTTGCAAAAATGTCAGAAACTTCATAGCGCTGGTATTTTGTGAGAACGCAGGGGAGAGTAAGGAGTTTGCACTTTCTCCCACGAGCACTGGTGTCTGATCTGGGTTTGAGTATTTACAGTAGGCCATACATAAACCTCACAGTAGAGAGTAAAAGCTAACATGATCTCCTGTTATTGCTATTGCAATTGTGGCTTCCATGCTTGACCATCCACACTCCTATAACTGGTCTAATGCCTGATCTATTCAGAGGTTGCAGAAACAGCAATCTAGCTTTGTGGTCGATCCTTGAGCAGTTTGTGTCCTCACATGACATCATGTGTACATTCAGAGTGCGGTTGGGAATCTGGCTCCCACTCAGCTACAGTGTGAGAGACGGCCTCTTATTACCCCCATGTAAATAGCTTACTCTTGACTCACTTTTAATTTAACCTTAGTAGAGCTTATAAGGCTGAAAATAGCACGTTGATCCAATCTCTGCTTAACAAAAAAGGCAAGATTTGTGGCTTGAGAAATGTCTCGTCTTGATTTCTTAATTGCCTTTTACATGTTGTCTGGCCTTTGAAAGTTACCTAACATCTGCTGCGTCAAATGGAAACCAGTGCCAAATGTTTTGCAGGACCACAACGGGCTTCAGAGTCGTTAAAGGAAAAATTCACTGTAAGATACGTTAGATCAGACCATCAATTTGTGATGTATTGTGTTTGTGATGTGAGGTG
The DNA here is from genome assembly GCA_900302555.1 of Myripristis jacobus. NCBI lineage: Eukaryota > Metazoa > Chordata > Actinopteri > Holocentriformes > Holocentridae > Myripristis > Myripristis jacobus. The sequence goes on along the minus strand of OMLB01063067.1, from coordinate 8,375 downwards.
TTGTGATCTACTTTTTATTTGTCCACTTTTATTTCAATTAATGATTTTTGTGCTTCCCAGATTGACGCACATGCCGCTTTCAATCAAAGGTGATCATGTGAGCGTGTGCACTATGATCTGCTGATCATCTCTGCCTCTTGTACGATGGATTTCTCCTTCCAGTGAATGATACCCAAGCCTACTGTAGATGTTTTAGATAGATATTAGATAGATATTTGGCAAATCAAACTTAACTGTAACTGTGCAGAAACATGACATGACACCCTGTAGATAAGGCCACTTATCTATGGGAAGAAGAGATCATTACTGGTATTAATTGGCTGAAACCCAGAGGTAATTGAATCCAATTATTCCTGTTACTGAGTAACTGAGTAAAATCAATAATTTCACTTTTACTTACATTTTTTCTGAAGTAATGTACTTTGCGGTTTTTTAATCACATACACAAGTTTAATGATGAAAAGTTGGGGAAAAAAGCACGAAGTCTCGTCGGGGAGCCCGTGGCACAACAATGCACTTCCCGCTTTTAAGACCAGCCTACAAATGATAACATCCTGTCTTTACTTTGTTTACACTCATTTTGCAAATCATAACTTTACAGATCTAAAGAATCTAGTTTTAAGTCTGTCTAATCCTTTCAAACAGGCATAGAAAATACCTCTAACACTCGTAAAGAAGCCACTTTTAAATTTTACTTAAAAAGATGTTTACACAGGCAGTTTTATTTCTTCTTAAATAAAGTTTCAGCACTTGGGTAGCATATTCAAGTACTTTTTCCATCTCTGCTAAAACCCAGTGCATTTAATCTAATTATACCAAGTCCGGTCATTATTTAGTGTAATGTAAAGCATCAGCAACAGTGCCTGATGGTCTCGTGGAAGTGCAAAAACTAAACAAATTACTTAAAGCAGAGGGGAAAATGAGCAGGATATGGCTTCTAAACTCAGTTGTCGAAATGAAAAAAGAAAACAAATGCAGTAGTTAGATAAAGTGCATGATTAATGAGAGCTGCCATACTTGGTTTTGCTGCTAAGCGATGATTTCAATTAGTGCCTCAGTGACGTTTTTCTCCAGTGACTCCGGTCATATCAGGCTTTAAGGACTCATGGGGATATTATATTTCAAAACATATTTTATGCAAAGAAAAACAAATGCAGCAGTCACACTTGGAGGATGATTAATGACAGCTCCCATGATATTTTTCACTGCCTGCCATGAATTCAAGTTACATCTAAGGAACCTTCTTCCACTGATTTAATAACCAGCTTTAATGGCTCTTTACAGTTTTATGTATCAAAACAACAAAGTTAAACTAATGGGGTGATGCAAATGATTTTTGTGGAGACTGTTTAATAATTTTGAATGTTTCATAACATCAGTTAACACTGGGCACTCATATTTACCCCACACTGGTCAGCTTTCCATGATATGATGCACAGCCTGACTGCATGTTCCACTGATTCATTGAACCCAAATAATCCTTGCCTTTCCTGGATTTGAAGACTGGATTTTATACATGGAAACTGTATCGTAAAGAGAAATGAGAACTAGAGTTCAATGGGTTATTTCTGTGTTGTCTGGTCCTAACTTTATGATGGCAGCGGTCCGCAAACCGTGACTGACTTCACAACTCCATCCAGAAACGAATTATGTGGGCATTTTCATTGCAGTCTCTGATTAAAAACATCAAAGAGCTTTAAACAGCTATTGTATTTCAACCGCATAAATTGTCATTATGTAAAGTATGTTACATAGAGCTACACTGGTACTACCCCTATTAAAGACCCTAAATGCAGCATTATATACACATACATGAAATGAGGAGAAATGCAATACCATACATAAGCTTTTATAGCACAGTGACAAAGACACAGTGCTTATTCAGTGGCCTGGTGCAGGATAAAGCTGCCCAGGCTCATACAAAGCAGTCTGTGACCAAAGCAATAAATAAAGGTGCCTTTGTTGGCCTTGCAGTGTTGTCCTTTTAAATGAACCACGAAACGACATTTTCCACAGCACCAAGCGCCAAAACAGCCAGCTCTGCCCTCCTGATCCCCCACCTCCCCACCCCTTGGGCCCCACTACCTATAGAGGAAGGACCTGAGGGTTGTCTGGGATGCGTGACTCATAGTGTCCATGGCTGAGATGCCTTCCGTGCGCAATCATAGCTGGACCAATAAATCATTTACTTCCTCACTATGCGCATGCTTTTCAATACTTTCTGTATAATTCGTGCTTTTGAAAAACTGTGGTTATGCAAGTCAAATTGTCAACACTGTTAACATTTAAATTGTATGCCAACAGATTCCCTGGATCACATTGCATTCAAAACTTTATTTTGGCTATTTTAAGTTGATAATGTGGAATTAATTAATTAATGCGTGCTGAAAGGAACACGCACATTCCTAAAAATGATATGATGATATGATAAACTTGTGATATTTGAGAAAAGCTTGTTTATGTGTGTTTTTACTCCCACAGGTTTTCCGTAGATGGACTTTAACTTGCTGAGCTGCCTAACCCCTTTAAGAGGAAACAAAGCACTGCCCTTGTGATAATATCAAGTCTTTGTGGGTAACTTTTGCGGTAATGTTAGTTGTTTCCAAGAAATGGAATATACTTGTTCAACAATAGTAGAAACAGAGTGCAATTTCTCTCAAGGCATCTTGATTATGCCTTGTGAGGAAAATCTGATAATGTCCTGTCAGAGGGAGCAGGTTACCTCCAGATGAGGGGTAAGTGAAGCCACCTGTGCCAAAGTGGTGCTAATTCAAGTCCATCCCTGATTGGCCACAGACAGCAGGCGACAGGCTGTATGAGGCTCTGGAAGACAACAGACCAGCTTTTGTCTGTGTGTCTTCATGGAAGTGGAGTCAGATCAGTCTCTTTTGTGTGTTAAGTTTTGAAACTGTGATTCTCTGCAGAGGGTCTGCCATCCAGGGGTGTAGCAAACACTGAGGATATGTGGGTACATGACGCCCTCACTTCCCCTCTGCTGCTTTCACTGCACTTTATTCCACCTGCAAATTGTTAGTTTGTCCATTTACTGGGCTACATATAGTTAACCCACTGTCACAAGTCAGGCAGCCTCACCCTGATCTCTTTCCCTTTTTTTTTGTACTTGTGAAAGGCAAATCTACTTATTTTGGCTGCACCCCTGCCTATATCAGCAACCTATTGAGACTCCTTACATTTTTCAAAGCCAGCGCTTGCATAATGGTCCATCTTTCCCACTCACACTACCAAAAATCCTCTTTTAAGATTGATTTCATGATAGCTACCATGAAGTATAAACAGGGGTTGAATGGATTAGCAATGGAAGACAGTTTCAATGTGACTGGAGTTTCTGCAGTAGTTCTGCATTCCCAAAGGGTTTTACCCCTGTTGATCCTTTTCCAGTGCTTTGTCCACTATATATCTGCAGATTTTCCCCCTTGTCTTGTTTTTCCTGAGTGAAACTAATAAATAGATATTTTGAAATAAAGTCTAAATCTTACAGGTTTATTTTGGAGTTGTCTTGGGAGATATAGGTTTGTTCAGAGGCCTGTAAAACTCCAGGTCACATAGTTGTTGTGTTTCCCAGACATAGTTGGGCCTATCCATGATCGCTCCTGCAGTCCCTTTGTCTGCAGTTTTTAGAATTATTATCCTAATTATTAGCATTATTTTGTAGTTGGTTAAAGGCAATGGCACATTCCCTTTTATGTTTAAACAATGTCCAATATCCCATAGCATATTTCCAAAACAAAACCTGCTGTAATTAAGTCATGGAGTACTTAAGGTATTTAGACCAACTGTTTGTCTGATGGGGTTTGGATTTTGGCACAAAAAGAATTTGTTCCATAGGTTTGCTATCATTAAAAAATTTGAACTCCTTGATCTTTGGAATCTCAAAGTCTAGACTGTTGATGAGTGAATAATGTTGATGGTTTAAGTTTAAAATATTTTGCCAGAATGACTTGTTTGCTGGGACCCCTCCTGGTTTAGGGTTAGGGCACTACACAGGTTAAATATTGTGTCCAATGAGCGAGCATCACCACTGCCACCACTGTCTCTGTGATCCAGTGCACATCACCAGGCTCCGTAGTAAACAGACCAAGAGGAAGAAGGGATCTAAAACCTGGATGATGTGTGCGTTCAGCTGGGTTAGGCTGCTGTCTTCCTTGTTTAGTTTGTTATCTGAAAAATTGTTCGAGGGGATCAAAATTTCAAGTGAGGAGAGTTTTGTTGTCTCCATCCTGACAGCCTGCTGCAGCTGTTTGACAGTCTCCTGGAGTTTCTGACCTCTGTGATTAAATTCAAAGGAGAAAAATGACTTTCTCCATTTTATTAAGTATCCAGCTTGGCCAAAAGTACTTCAGTGTATCAAAAGTCCCTGTCAATTTGTAGATCAGAAATGTGTTAATCATGAATCCTCTCCAGTTCCCAGTCAGGAGCCACTTCCTCACATTCAAATCCCAGTCCACCATTTTGCAGGTAGTTTTTTCTGTGTTTTATTGGCCTTGAATCATCACTTCCTGGCGTTAGTTGGGAGCTGGCAGGATGAGGGTTTGGGTTTGACGTGTGGATCTGTAACTTCTCTGTAATGCTGTTGCCTCTTCTGTGAGTTTTGGCACGAGCTGCTGACAGGCAGTGACAGACCCTTGAATTTTATGAATAACCATAATTAGCTGAAACAATGAAATTTCTGATTCCTTAACTCAATATTTATGTAGATCCATGCATGGGACTGAGAATATGCTCGCCATTCTCACACACCAGTTGGTCCAGTGATGATTTTTCATTTTATTCAAACTCAAAACCCCGCATGGCTTTTGCCTTACTATGCCTTGCTGTAAGATAAAGCTGCTGTTCGGTGTTAGAAATCATCATTCATTTAGTTGTTGGATGGTGTTTTTTTTAATCTGTCAAGATGTTGAATTCTGATTTGGGCGAGATGGGAAGCTCTTTTTAATACGCTGACCCACAGTGATGATACAGGTGTATTTTTGGATTGCCTAATGGAGCCCTGATGTGGCAGATTTGTCTTTTTGTTACATAGACTGTCTAAAGCCAAGATCATGTTGCAATATCTAATACAAATGATCATGTCTGTTATGAAAATACAGCCCCTCTCCATAGAAGAAGATACTGTCCAAAAGAAGACATGGATCAGCCCTTCTATTCCTCACTGAGATTTCTTGGTGCACTACATGGTCTGACTGTTTCTTAAAATTTGCAATAACCTCTAAATAATCCATATTCAACATTAACACACAAGTTTATATTTCTGTCATTTTTGATAAAAAACCCTTCAGCCTTGACCCACTGGCTGTGAAGTGAACAAAACAGTGTTTGAGGGATCGTAGCACCAGTGGAAAAAAATCTCTAATCTAACAAATTGTTGCCACATGTCCATGTAGACATCGAGTAATCATCATGTAACAGGAGAAATGCAGACAGATACAGATAGTGTCTGTCTTGTGGATTGCCATCAGATTAAGAAATCAAACCCTTCTGTCTGCAGTGATTGCTTGTGCAAAATACACGAATTTACAACCATGGAGAGACTCGGTGAAAGATCTCAAGGGGAAAAGGCCTTCAAAATCAGGTGTTCCTGTTAGCACAAACTACAGTGTGTACTACACCTTCAGCTGGCTTGAAATGTGACCTGTTTGAGTTGTACTTTCATCGAATGGTCTGTTTCCCTTTACACAGACGGTTTGAAAGGCCTGTCTTGACCACTGACACACACAGAAAAATGCAGCTGCAACACCATTACCCATGTAAAAATGAAAATAACAATATGCTTTTGACTTGGGCTAACACTGGGATTACTGGGACTATAGATTGGAGAGATTGGTCCCCTTTTTCTTAGTTCACTGGTATGCTCACAATTTCCACTTGTTTCATATTGCAAAATTGATTAGGGAATTAGTGATGTGTCTCCTTGTTATATTTTGGCATTTACAGAAATACATCAATTGATCCAATGGGAGGTACAATTACATATTAAAACAAAGTCACAAAAGAGCAAAACTATTCGATTGGCAGTGTGTTCCTTGCTGCCACCCAGTGATCCCAGTCATCCCGATTCTAAGCATCACAGCTTCCTAAGACAGCAGTCACAGTATTGTGTCCTTGCCCAGTTGACCAAATAGCTTAAAAAAATAAAAAATAAATCAGACACGTGAATCATAGTCTAATGCATCATTTGAATAATATCTTTCCACGGCAATTTCTGCTGAGTCAGCCGGAGCAGGTGTTAGGAGGAGCCGTGGTCTCGTGGAAACTGGGAAAAACATTTGGAACAACTTGGGGTAAACTGGAGCGTGCCTGAACATAACATGTCATGACGCCAGCAGTCACCTGCTCGCTGCTTTGCACATATCACAACATGGTCATAAAGCTGTCACTGAATCTTCCAAGACACCCCATCTAGCAGCTCAGTAGCTAGCAGATTAATGAGACATAATTGGAAACGTATGTCACAAAGAGCTTTTATTAATGAGCTGCCACGTACACAATATGGAAAACGGTCTGAGATAATATAGCTATCATAGTGATAACAGATAGAAACAGATGAGTTTAATAGTCGTCAGTATTAAAGTGAACTGTGTGAGGTGAGGCAGTCAGGATAAGGTGCACCACGCTGAGACACAGAGTTGTCACACTGGAGAAAGTGCTCGCTTTTCCACAGGCAGTGCCGCGGCAGAGCGATGACAGCGGTGTACTGATGTGTCACAGTGGCATCACTGCTACCAACCTGTTTTTCTCTCTGATCGTCACTGGTCAGGTTTGGACTTGAGTGTTTTTACAGCATAACTGGACACAGACTTTCCACTAAGATCTGTCAGCAGGGGATGAGTAAAAGTCTGCTGAGGCCACATCCATCGGAGGAAGATTCCAGATTATGGCTTTTGCCAGCGGGCTAATTCAGAACACATGTGCTGGAGAGCTGAGAGGAGGAAGCCTGTGAGCTGGAAACACAACAGCAGAGACTAATGTAGCTACTGCAGTTAATCCTGCATTATTGAGGGAAGATTCAGAGTTCTTCAAAATGTTACCACAATTGAAGCGTCCTGGTGGCATCCCACATGCAGCGCAGTGGCTCCAAATCCCGATAATGACCATCATCACACAGTCATCATCTCCTTTCTCTTCCCTATATGTCTTATTTCCACTATACACTGATAAGATAGAAATACCATTTAATGTTGCTACCATTGTTGCGCTGTTATGCTTCATTCTCTCAGGCAACCCTATAAATTTACAATTCATCTGACTGATAAAACCATAATCCCCTTCTCTTCTGTGGCAGGCATCCAGTGTCAGTTTCATGTCAGTAATGACATCATCCTGCAGACATTATCCACCATGTTACCAACAGCTGTAGCTATTAGCAATATTCATCGCGGATGTAATAATTACAGATGAATTATGGGGCAGCAGAGGCAATCAAGTTTCTCTCTGTTTACCCGAAAGTCACTGATAATCCTCCAACATTAGCAGAAAGATGTGCCCAGGCCACAGCTGACAGTCTGAATTATTGCCTGGCTGTTCCTGGCTATAAGCATACTAATCTATCCTTCAGGGTGGTCACGCCACTGGGCCGCATCCAACTCTCTTCATCCGTAGCTCAACAGAAGCCCTGCAGCTCTCCCAAAGAATTGGACCACTGTCTATGAAGTGGAGTGATGGGAAAATAAGGGGTACGGTGTTGTTTATTTCAGGAGGCTTGTCACGTCATCATTCCAGTTCCACAGCAGTGGATCTCCGCTTCCGATTATCAATCAGGATGTATTTCTGGTGACATAAACCAGTGATGATACACTGACAAGAGGCAGCAGGAAATGAACGCTGTTGCATTTACTATCCCATTGACAATACTTTCCATCTGTAACTAATCAATACAGCCAATAGTGTTTTTACTTAGATGAACAGATTTCATTAAGGAAATAATTCCCTATTTTGTGGAATTTTCATTTGTTAGACATAGAAAATATACAGTACAGGCTAAAAGTTTGGACACACCTTCTCATTCAATGCGTTTTCTTTATTTTCATGACTATTTACATTGTAGATTCTCACTGAAGGCATCAAAACTATGAATGAACACATGTGGAGTTATGTACTTAACAAAAAAAGGTGAAATAACTGAAAACAGGTTTTATATTCTAGTTTCTTCAAAATAGCCACCCTTTGCTCTGATTACTGCTTTGCACACTCTTGGCATTCTCTCCATGAGCTTCAAGAGGTAGTCACCTGAAATGGTTTTCACTTCACAGGTGTGCCTTATCAGGGTTAATTAGTGGAATTTCTTGCTTTATCAATGGGGTTGGGACCATCAGTTGTGTTGTGCAGAAGTCAGGTTACTACACAGCCGACAGCCCTAT
>OMLB01063066.1:3508-16730 GCA_900302555.1 Myripristis jacobus | reverse complement strand
TTAATGTGTTTCAAATGTTCTTCTTTTTATTGTGAAGCACTTTGAGCTGCAATGCTTGTATGAAAGCTGCTATACAAATAAAGTTTTATTATTATTGTAATTTTTACACGACCACCCTGAGAAAGGCACCTGCGCCATGTCCAAGACACACTTTTCCAACAGGAACCAAACATGTTATATATCAAAATGTTCAGGATCTTCTGCTGAATCTAAACGTGTCACTGACAAAGAAACCAAACTTCTTTTTACGGTACATCTCTTGGAAGTTGTCAGCATCACTTGGCTAAATTAGTGGCTCTGGTCAGGGTCAGGTCAGGTTAAATTAACATAGACTCCATCTGTAATGTTAAACCCTAACCCTAACCCAACGTAATAATTAACCTTCAACCAAACATTGGTGTGCTTGTTCATCTTAATATTCATGTGTGTGTGTGTGTAATAGGACACACTCAGTCCTGGTTTGGTTTTGTTCAGTCTCTGTGTGTCTCTGCTGCAAGGACCTCAGGCACAACGTTTCACCAGGGAGGTTTTTTTTAAACCCCCTCAACATCTAGAGGAACTTCATTCACGTCTATGGAGACAGATGTATGTCTGAGGGAAACATTTACTAAGGTTTTGCATTTCGGGAGCGGGACTTCGGATCCGCCAGTTGCATAGCCAGCTGTGTTCTTATCTGAGATTTACTCAAGTGTCAATTATTTTGTGATTTTCTCTGGTGCAAATGGGACTGCCAAAAGCCGCACCATGCCATTATGGGTGTATCTACTCATCAAAACGAAATGAAGAGATAAAATTATTGCGGAGGAACCCAACTTGTCAGTTCGTCATCAACGAGTGATAAAGATCATGTCGCTCTCGTTTTTTTTTCCAGAAGACAATTGCGCATCTCCGGAATTATTTTAATTGGGAACGTGGAATGCATAACCATTATTTGACGGCTGCCCGCAAAGCAATCATGTTTTATAGTCATGGAAAATCACACTGTTCTCTTCCACGAGCCGCACAAATAGAATGCCTCCCTTTCATTTAGCCAGGGGAGGGATGTGGGGAAACATTCATTGACAAAATCCTGCAAGGAAAGGTTTCCGGCTGAAAAACTCGAGGTCTATTTATGAGGGAGATGAAAAGCTGGTGTAACACCGGCATGATCCTGACTTTTGAAGAGGAGATAACTTCAGAATAGCAGCCTTCACTCTTGACTCAAGACGTCATGCCAGTTGTGAATATGCAGAATTCATACCTGAAAGAGTCAAGGAGCCCCACTGTTCACTCCTCTGCATGCTCCTTTAGTCGGATGCCTAATGCCAGGATGCTGTGGTTTATGCCATCAACCTACCATGTCCTCTGACTTCTAAATCCTTTTTCCCTGTGGTACCCAACGCCTGCATCCCCCCGCTGCACCACCTGATTTCAAAGCCCTGCCAAAGCGTTCACTTTTAAAGTCAAATCTGACCGCGGGCAACAAATATTAATGCATTCTGCACCAGATATATCGGATATCTTGCGTAGTTAATATTTAAGTAGAGAATACGTTGTTGCCAGTCTGTCCCCCGAATCAAATGCATAACAGATTCCATATAATTTGGCTAGCTAAGTGGGAATTTTGTATGCTGTACGCGCGCTGCCGTCAATCCCTTAGTTTGGATTATTCATAGCTCCTCGGCTACAAATTTAGCGTTGACATTCTATCAGAATCAGGTGGCACACATCCTGTAACTTTATCAGCAGCTTGTTATGCATGATGGCAGGTTATGTAAATGACACGGGAGGTGTATTCATCAGACAGATGTGACCTTTTCCTGCTGATCGTTAAGTTACCTTGACCTTTGTCAGGAAGGACGTAAAGATTCCCCGCTCCAGGTGAACCTGAACTTTGCACCGGCCCACTCCATCACCACCACAACAGACACCACCTCTCCAGCCGCTGACCTTTTTAGTCCGACACCAACAAGTTGTCTACATACGAATAGAGATCATTTATGCCAAAGGACGTCTGGCAGTCTTTTCCGTCCGGCTTGAGCCTGCGCGTTTGATTGGAAAGGGGTTTTGGCCTTTTTCCACCGTGCTGCACCGGGGATGCTTTATTTCCTGAGCCGCTGATGCATGACAACTTGATCATATCCTGTAAATCAGCTATGTTCACAAAAGGAATATGTTACATTGACAGATTAACTTCTCTGACAAAGGCGGTATGCCTGATTTGTTCACACAGCCAACAACTGCTCTCCCAGACAGACCGAGGAAGTTAAAAATAGGGCCGGCTGTCATTCTGTCACTTTTTTGTAGTGGCCAAGGATTTAAACTTTTTTTTTTCAGTCCCCTTTGTACTAAGTAGCCAAGCTACTTTGTCATAATCATGTCCTTAACTGTCCCATGCAGTTACCAACAAAGTTCCACTATCTTGATGCTCTCATTGTGGTCCAGTTTGAGAAGAATATACAACAGATTTTTAAGTCATGGCATGTGAGAACCATTAATGGGAATGCTTTGTTCTTGCATATATCAATGTGGAATTTTTACAGAAATGAAAAATCCTAACTTTTGTTGAGTACTACCTATATTGAAGTACAGATGTACAGAAACGGCCTCATGTTTTAATGCGGTGATAGACAACTAGGAATCCTTGTACAATAAATCTAACCTCCCACGTCCGTCTCTCTTCAATATGTAGTGCAACACCCAATATGCACTACCAACTAAACTAAAAACACTACTTAATATGAGCTTGCTTCACCTCGCGTTGCCAGTTATAAAAATTACCAGATAAATGATTTTTTCTGGCTTCTGATGCCAACTTGAATTATAATAATATTCATAAATCATTGCAGAGCAAAGGCTTCCTGTTTATCAGTGCAAAATGTATTGCTGGTCACACAAACCAAGCTCATTTTTCTGAAAATGTCCAGTCATATGTAAGTGAAACATAAATTCAGCTTAATGCATATTAGGGAGCATTACTCGTATAACACTGCAACGTGGGAGTTGATATATGTTGGCTTAATCTCAAGTCGTTTGTGTGTTTAGCATTGTGCACACACACACACACACTCCTCGCGGTCCCCTTTCAGTAACCACATAGTGTCTTTCTGCCCATCTTTGCTGTGAGTAATATGTCCTTGCGCTGCTGTGTCACTGATTGATGTGAAAATGAAAGTGAATCATGGCCCAGTCAAAGTAAACCCATCATGCTCTAAAACAAAACAACAAGGATGCAATTTAATGGGATGCTAAATAATTTCTGTAAATGCAGAATTTGGTATTTTGTTGTAAGCTAATGAATGAATCCTTTTAAGATGCATCCATTATGTTAATGTTCCATAAATATTGTATACACTAATACATTGTTACAAATGAATTATTCAGGATCTAAGCAATTTAATCAGTTAAGCTTATTAGTGTGTTTTCAAAAAGGAATGATAACATATCAGTTAATAATGACGACAGCAGCAATTACTTCAAGTGCTTTCTTACTTTGTTAATACCACACTGTTAAAACAGTTTGCTCATAATTTTCTTTTTTTCTTTTCTATGTCTGTTGCCAATGTCCTCCTCGCCGTGCCAACTGAATAGGTGAGTACAATTCATTATTCTTAGTACAAATAACATCTGCTAATAGCGTGGGAACACAGGCGCAGCACTGCGTCTGTGATTAGCGCCGCCGCCTCACAGCAACACTGACTCTTGCTCTATTCCCTGCCTCGGCCTGTTTGCCCGGGTTTCCTCCCACATGACTTGCCAATAGATATGAGTGGGGTTTGTCTGTCGGTCTGCGTTCGCCCTGTGATGGGCCGGCGACCTGTCCCGGTTGTTTCTCTGCCTTTCACTCAGTGCATGCTGGGACAAGCTGCAGCACCTTGTGACCCTGAGGAATAGCGAGCAGAGAAAAATGAATAAATGGTCGTGCCACGGATTATAACAACCTTGAATCAGGACAGACTTTGTTTTAGGGATTTTGAAAATGTGGCATCACCAGATTTGGAGCAGTTGGAACCAAACTGACAAGTGAAAGTAAATATAGATTTTAACAAGTACACTTTTCAGGATGGTAGCAATTATAAGGTGCAATCTTACACAAAGTATTGGACTAATGGGAATGACCATTTGGACTGTATTGTTTACTGAAGCAGTAATGTTAACTTGAATTTCTCTAATGATGCTGCCTGGTTTTATTTTCTGCTCGGTTATCCTTAAAGCAAAATTGAACTTCTGGGTTGTATGGTTACCTGGGTGCTATAAGAGTCCACATGGTAGTGACATGTCCTCATTAGCTGCTCCATGCTCCCCTGGGCTGCTAATAATACTGTATTTGTGCCTCTCTATTCACTTCCATAATGTGGGAAAACAGGCCCCATAGTAACACTTTCAGCATATAAATGAACTTGAACAAAGCCGATTAGGCCAATATAGAAAATAACAAGTCCCCGTATCCATTTTTTCCCCATGCAATTACAGATATTTGTGAAAATACAATGAGGTTGATTTTCTCCCAGTGCAAAACTTGTATGCAGATGTGTCCTGCAGACGCTACCTGCTGGATCTACTTTCCACTTCAAGTAGGGAGCTAACAAGAAAAAAAAGCAATTTAATTTCCTCAAAAAATGGGTACCAGGACTTGTAATTTTTATCTTGGCATAATCCGCTTTGTTCACCATTTGTTTATGTGCTAAAAGTGCTATTTTTGGGCCTGTTTTGCTGCGCTAAGGAACTGAATGAAGAGATAGAAATACAGTATTATGGATTAGCAGCCCAGGGGAGCACAGAGGAGCAAATGAGGATATTTCACCACCAGTTGTACTCATATCACACCCAGGTAACACCCAAATTGAAAATTAATTGATTCCTTTTCCCTTATTATTATGAATCTTTAGAGTTAGAGTTTCACTAATAACCCACTCCGATGACTCTGATGGTTATTGGTTTGCTGTTTCCAGATGTTATTGCGTCAGTGATTTATTTGTGGTAAACAGCCTTAAAGTAAAGACCTCCAACTGGCTAATTTTGGCTGTAACACCACTGGAATGCCTTTAATTGAACTGCATTCATACTCTACATACTGAGCAATAAATCATGAGAGAGTTGCAGGAAAGAAATGTTGATTTTGCTTAATCTCACGGCCTTGCGTGGTCCCTCATTTGATTTCCCTACAGTAACCAATCTCCTTATTTAAGTCGTCTTTGTCTGTTGAAATAACAGATGGTCATATCGATAAGAGGCTTACAGAAATGACCTCCCTAAGAATTCACTTTCATAGGAACGATGCAGTTTGAATTAAAAATCTGTCAAGTCAAGTTTATTTTTATGGGCTGTCTCCACAAGGGTCACATTATGAAATGAATTAGCTTTAACTTTAGACCTTGGATGAGGAAAACTCCCACAGAAAACTCATTAGGACAGGTACCGTGTTTGCTGAGAGAAGAAAAAGATTCATTGTTAAGAAAATGGAAACGCAATAGACCGCCTGAACACAACGACAGCACTTCGATGAAACTTTTGGGTGTGGGTTGAGGCGTCAGTGTGAACTTATTGCTGTCATAGGTCATCATAAAAATGGCATCACTCAATGTCAACAGCTGCGAACGACTGAGAAAAAAGAGTTGGGGACCGCACAGCATACCGATTGTGCTCAACTGCAGCTACAGCCTGAAAAGAAAAGCGATTAGAGATGCACTCATAATACAGACAGCAGACAATTAGTCACTTAGTCCCACTCAACCAGATACACACCAACATAAATAGGTTCACACTGACGTGGAAAACAGGACACACAAACTGAATCCCCATCTGCAGGGGCCTCAACTACTTCACTCTCTGAAGAGAAACAGTTTTTTATTATTATTATTTTTTTTTGGGACAGAATCGAAAAACTTTGATAGTTGTGGAAATGGAAATGGTGGAAGTGGAATTTTGTCTTTTGCAGAAAGTGGGATAGATATAAATTGGCACCCAAAGACAGACATCAAAGGTCACCAGAGAAATCCACAAAATTCAAAGTGCAAATGGCTCAAGTGAAAAATCACATCTAGAACCCAACCATCAGATCAAGTCCAGTCCTGGTCCTTATTTTATGAGGAATCTAATTGCATGTGGCACAAATAACTTTCTGTAGTTTTTATGACTCTTGGCATCCTGAAGCAATGGTTCCCAACCCAGTCCTCAAGGACACAGGTTTTTGTTTCAGGTCTACTCTTTCACACCTGATCAATTTAAGGGCTTCATGCTGATTGGCTGAAACAGATCTAAGAGGGCGTGCATGAAGGTGCAAGGGCCTTAATTGGGTCAGGTGTGCAAGAGTAGAGCTGGAACAAAAAACTTCAGAACAGGGGGTCCTTGAGGACTGGGTTGGGAACCACTGTCCTAAAGCATCTGCCTGATGGGAGCCGTTCAAACTGCGGGGACAGGGATGAGATTTATCCCGTCCAATTTTATCTGTCTTTCTCATGATGTGGGACTTACATAAAGCTGTGAGGTGGGTCTTCCAAGCAACTATTCAAATTGTTCCAAGATATTTAAACCAATAACCCTTTGGTTTCCCCATTAATAATTCTGTGTGGCGACTCCTTAAAAGATTTTCTTGTTTAAATTGAAAGTTTAATTTAATCAATGTTGCAATGAGCATGAATGCCAGATTTAAGGAGGATTTGTCTGAAAGGTAGAGAAATGAAAGTGGGCCCAGAACAGAGCCCTGCGGTGCACTCAAGCCTGTCTATCTGTCCATCTATTTGTATTTGTTTGCTGTAATCAGTCAGTCACCGGTTGTGGGAGTGTTGGACAGCGCTTTGTTGTATTTTTCCATCTCACTCAAATTGTGTAGGAGTTCATCTTTGTGAGACAGCAGTCCCACAGCAATATATCATTAAATTGTCATACAACATGAAAATCTACAATGAAAACAGTTATTTAAAAAAACAGAGCCATTGTTATAGATGGATAGCTCCTGGGTTTAAGTCGCTGTGGACTTTGTTGTGAGGACACTCCTTCTCACAGGTTCTCACAGCAGAGTATATACCAGCTGACCTCCATAGAGATCATGTGTCTGCAAGGCATGGTTGACATTGACGGTGACGTCTGCCCTCTGAAGTCAGTGAGCTGCACATAGGGTCGTCTGACAATCAGATTTTTACATCCCTGAGAAATGTACACCAGCTGTCTCCCTATCCTTGTGTGACTGACACATCTCGCTGGAAGCACCCAGGCCTCGGGTTTTCTATGCAAGAAGAGGGCTGAAAGAAAGAGGTCAGCGAGATTGACTGAATCATAAGATTAAGCTCCCATAGCAGCACTCGGGCCCAGTGTGCAGATGAGAGCACAAAACCCAGAAGTAATTTTACAGATTGCTCGATGTAGCCGCCGTGTGCTTAGCCCTCGCGTTTCCTGAGCGGTCGGACGGTAATCCAAACTTCCCAGAGCACCTATTGCCCACGCATGGCCTGCAGGATATTGATGTTAACAGCTTTAAAGTTAATTTTCACCAGTTATCTCTGGGTGAGGTCCAGACTTTTGGGCGTTTGACAGCGTTCGCATGATACTGACAACTCGTATGCTGCTTTGCATTTTTAAAGCACCAGTCAGAACCTTGGCTGGAGACATTTCAGATGTCGCCCGGCCAAGAGTGCAGTGCCACTTCAAAATAGATTTATGGTGACACACTGAGCACTTTAGTGCCTGGTAATGATTTTAGAGGCAAATGGGTTCAAAGGCAAAGCAGAAGTCAATTTCCGTGTCAAAGATTATTTTTCCAGAAAAAATAATGGAAGTAAGCCTAATTATCTTTTCCTTTTTAATAAACTTTTAATATGGGGCACCAATCATAACAAGCATGAGAGCAACACAAGATGGTAACTTATTACATCGGCTTTATTCCCCAGAGTTAACCTATCATATCATATGAATGGCTTTGTTAAAGCAGTGTTCATATTCTGTTGTATGTATTATGTATTATTATTATGTATTATGTAATATATGTGTTATGATATGTAATGTAATGACATGATAGTAAGACAAGTTCTTAAAATTTAATAGATGCAGCGTCAGACTTCAGTGATCTTTATTTTCTAAGCTCTTTGGGCAATTCTCAAAGCTAATTGTGAATCCTTTTTGTTTTAATTAACTATATGTAAATGCCACTGGTTTGGAATGCCAGTGCAGATCAGTAGGACTTTATTATCACAAGTTCCTTGGTGGCTTTTCTAGAACTGCCCATGATCCGCTGGTCAATGATCATCTTTGCTTTGAAGCAAAGAATCAGATCATGCTGGTTTGCCATTTTCAGTTTTACCCATAATTGACCAGTGTCTCTTAATCAAAGACCAAATAACTTCCCGGATCTCAACAGGAGAGCTCAACCAGTGCTTCAGCTGGCATTTCAACCATGTAGGCCCAATTATGAAGTCAGTAGTCTTGTGTTATAGTCGGTTACAAATAAACGTCTTGGTTTTGAATGGCTCCTGTAAATTTAAATTTAGCAGCTGAGGCTATTTGTGTTTGCCTGCTGGATGCAGATTTGTTTTAATTTCTGACTATCAAAAAATCCATATGAAATTTATTTGTATTCTTGCACACTACTGGCTCAAATGTACATGAATTACTAATCATGCGTCTTGTGAAATATCAGTGGGCAGCCTACAGATGGCTCTATGCATAATGATGTAGTGTTGAGTCACATTCCTATGTTCATATGTCATGCTCTCTTCTGATATCCAACTGTGGTCTTTTTTTCCTTTTGTGAAAGTCACATAAAAATATGCTGTTGTTTTCAAGAGAACACTTTTAGTAGGCCACAAATGTCATAGTATGAAGGTATTTGAAACATATTATATCAACATTTAGCTCAGAATTTATTGAAAACTGAAAGGTTTACTTTTATTCACCAAACTCACTCTGAACTTTCCAAATGATGTTGCAAACCAAATTTAGGATTTTAATTGACTTTGCTGTGGAATTCTGATACAACTAAGTTGCACAGAACTGAAGTTGCATCCAAATTGCACATTTAAAGCCAACGTTAAGATTTCATGATACTGCACGAGTTCCAGTGGCGACCCCGGTTTTATTTTTATGATCTAATGGATTTGAAAAATCCTTTGTGAAATGAGTTTGGTGGCACAGTAAAGGTAGAAGTTTCGATTTCATGTTCCATGTTTCATGTCGATTCTCATGTTTCATGTTTCATATTGATGCAATTTAATGGGTGATGTCAAATTACAAATTCATTAGTGTCACCGATTGACCATGAAATTCACAGCCACTAAAATGAAGAGTTAAATTTTCTTCAAACCTGTTTGTGTTCTCTCATCTAAGGCTTAAAAACAAACATCGGAGGATATCAGATGAAATGAATCACATTATAAATGAAAACAGCTGAACATTACACACTTAAATGGTTAAAATATTATTACAGAACCCATGGTATATCAGTGTATCATCATATGTCATCATATCAAGGGAAAAGAACATCTGGGCTGCCCTCAGCCTGCCACCAAGGCAAAATGGTCCTGGATAAACAGCAGAAAATGGATGGATGGCTATATCAGTTTTACAGGTCATGATACAATAAATAATCATTCAGCTTCAATTCAAAATGAATTAATGTGTTCCATTAAATTGATTGGAAGGTGAGCCAGGTTAGTCCAGAGCTCTTTTCTCAACAGCCTGCCCATCTGTGCCCTCGCTGCTGGGGTAGAGGAAGCTCTGCTGGATGGAAGATGTGCTTGTAGAAATGTGGACGCAGTTGTCCTGTTGAGGTTTTATCCCAGTCTTTGTAGCTGAACTTTAATAAGGAGCTCCAGCCTTCACTGCCGTGGAGAAAAAAAAAAAGATTTCATAGTAGATTCACATATTTTCACCCATTCCCTTTCATTTATCTCTTTTCCGCATCACCTCTTATCTGTTTTGGGATTTGTGTGTGTGCATGTGCAGCAGCCAAATTGGTGTGGGTGGATTCTTTTTTTTTTTTTCACGGTGTATCAAATACACAGATCCGGCTTCAGATGTAGCTGCGTTGGCTTTTTATTTCATCTGTCCTGCAGAGGTGTTCTCCATTTTGGTGTCATGCTGCTGGCCACCCTGCAGCTCCCCGCTATTGTGTGCATCTTCCTACTCTGAAGCGCCGCTTACAGTGACGCACGTCTGTGGGCTGCACACAGTTTGTCTCAGCCACGCTGCACAGGTGGCTCCTGCAGCCAGTGTGGGGAGCTTAAACAAGCTGTAAGCTCCTTTTAACTTGATTTGTTTGTTTTTGTTGCCATCTTTGCATTTTCATGTTAGGTGTGATTGCTTCGTACTGTACCTGGGTGTGATAACCCCCCACTCCCCTGCTGTTCAGGTACAGAAATTTTATAGGTGGTGCTCTTTTCTTTGTCTGTTTATCTCACTGCTCATGCTAACTACCCAGTGCCTCTATTATTACTAAGAAAGTAGGCAGGGCTTTTCCTGAGTAAGCCTCACCCAACTGGCTATCGGTGGCAGATAGCATGCCAAGTAGGTTTATTAAAATGACACAGATTATTGCTTAAAACATTTCAGAATTGAAGGTATTTGTACTGCCGCTCCACCCGGCTCAAATCAGAAAAGTACAGTAGAAATAAGGATATCCGCACACTTAGTCAGTGCAAATTTCACTGACTAAGAAGTGAAATTTGCACTGACTAAGTGTGTGGATATCCTTATTTCTACAGAAATGAAGGTATTTGAAATGCCACTTTTTCACACACACACACACACACACACACAACAAAAAACTGTCACTGATGACAGTGACAAACGCTGCAGTGATGTTGAAGGGTTTTCAGTGTCGTGAGTCCCACTCAAATGACCAAGTGTGTATCCCTAAGAAAGTCTGTGTTTTTTTACAAACCGTTGCATCAAACTCGTGTTTGATGTTACATGGTTATAATTATGGTTATATACACATATGGTTCTATATCTATGTGTTGAAATTGTGTCTGAAAATTAAACGAATAAAATCCCAAATCTGAAAATGTATTCACAAAGCAATGTCACATCATCATGACACACTAGTCTAGCACTGTCCCCAACTCACAATTTTGCGGATTTGTTGTTTTGAAATGCAAGAGAGTCAACTCTGGATTCATCATTTTCATCGTATTCACCATTTTTTTATGCGCTTGTTGTTACCTCCTGTATATACCTCCTGTGTGCTGCGGGACTATTGAGTTCTTTAGTTCAATGGCAGCCGCGGCCTCGCCGGTTGAGTCGGCTCTGTTTTGAATCAGCCTCCTTCACTGAATCATTGAATCCCGTTCAGTGAGCGAGAGAAAAGGCGCTGCGTTAGCATTATCAGGGAAATAATATGGTTCGCCCTCTGGATGCATCAATAGTGAGTTTTATGTCTTTATAAAATTTGAATCCATCAGAGACGCAGGACTCGTACCCTTCAACATCCCCGGCCTTGTGTGCCGCTGCAGAGTCACCATCGCCTGGTCAGGTACCTGAGAAAATCTCATCACATGTTTTTCTACTTTCTTTTGCTGAGCACACACTGTTTTTTTTTTTGTTTTGTTTTTTTTATGTTTCATATTCATCGAACGCCACACACATTCACACCTGGGAACCACGCTGCACAGCCACTCGTACTTGTAGGCGTACCGTAGCAAATCAGTGTGTGTGTTCCTCTGTTCCTCTGTGTAATGCAGCTTCCCAGTACAACCACAGTCTTCTGTCTCTTGGCCACGGAGCAGCTCCGCCGGCCAGCTGACAGTTGGGGAAACGATTAAGGACAACTGAGCTGTGGCGGCTGAAGGACGGAAGAATGTTATCCGTTCACTTTCTGGACCGCCAGTCTGGGGATTCAAACTGGTGTCCTTCTTCCCTGCTTTGTCTTTCCTCCACTGCAAAGCAACATTTGAACAGCTTGGGATCTGATATGTATTGGTGGTCAGATAATTCATTCTTTGTGCTGAATTATCACAGCCCCGGCATCTGGATGTGAAAGAGGCCGACTTCTAAATGGTGTAATCTCAAAGGGGGTGTTAGCTAAGCTATTAACCTTTCCGCACTTCTCCCTGTATGGGAGTTAGCTCAGCTGCTGACATTGTAATGGCTAACATTGTAGCCTCAGCAGCTAAGTATCATATTGCATTGCACTGTAACACAAAGCATTGCATCGTATCATGCTGGGATGGGATGATGCTTGATGGTATATGATGGATTTTGTGTGTGTGTGTACGTGTCTGTCTGCAGCTAATCTCGGAAACTACTGGGCCTGTTATTGGTATATTTGTGTGCACAGTCATGACTGTATGATGAAGAATTCCAATCAATTCACACACTACTTGGTCTATCAGCCTAATATTTTTTTTATCCTAATATGGCCATATTTGCTCCGATTGCAGGTAGAAAAATCCAAGACGTGTTTTTCAGCCGATTATAAAACAGACGACTGACAAGAAAAATACTGTAAAAAGTGTCAGAGGCTGCTGTAATCTGTCAACAAGCAGGGGTTAAAATGGGTTAAATAGCCTGATGCTTCACAGCTGTAAAAAAAAATATGTGTAAAACAGCTGTTCCTGAGCTCTGTGTGTGTGTGAGAGAGAGAGAGGGAGAGAGAGAGAGACCTTAGTAGTAATTTAAAATTTTGCCATTTTAATTTGTGCTCTTTTTGAAGTGTGGTGTCTGTTAAAAGTCATATGACTTCTGGCAAAAAGGCAAAAAGCAAGCCATAGTTTCCCATCCACTGGTGTAATGTGTGTAATGAACAGCAACAGATACGGAGAGAACATGAATTTAAAAAGCGTTTGACAATACGATCAGCTGCTGAGTCTCTCCTGAGTTTGAGCTAAGGTAGCCTGTGGTCCAGAGAGATCCTCCTGGCAGAGATCGGCACTCCTCCAGTTGTATCATGGCCCGTCTTGGATAATGAACGAATGAATGAATGAACTGTCCTGTGGTGTGTTTTGTGGAGCCTGATGGTATCACCTTGTCAGCTTTCTATGTGATTCCTATGAAATTGTGGAATTTTAAGTTTAGTTTTCGTGACTAAAACAATCTCAGGGGCTTTTGCTGCACAAGTACAACTCCTTGTAGTCAAGCCTTTTTACTGCAAAGAGAGTATAATATTTTATTCAATTAATCTTTTTCAATATGTTTTTCTCATTCTGTTTTTTCTATTATTGTTGACCCTGACTGTTGAGGTCAATTGAGTATATTGTGATTGTTATAACTGGACCTTTAGTGCTACCCTTGCCGGTCCATGCATGTCTGTGTT
>OMLB01063065.1:0-18987 GCA_900302555.1 Myripristis jacobus | reverse complement strand
CACCACACCACACACCACACCAAACACACCCCAACCCCACCTAGTGCCAACCCACATGCCCATCCAGAAGCCATCCACTCATCCCTGGCCAAGTCAATGTTATCTTTGAACTTACTTCAGAGAGACTGCTGGCCAGCTACGGATGATGACACTCTGCATGTGTGTGTTTGTGTGTTTTCATGTGTGTGTGTGTGTGTGTGTGTGTGTGTGTGTGTGTGTGTGTGTGTGTGTGTGTGTGTGTGCATAACTGCTGTGGTGGTGGCAAGCGAGAGTAGTGATTTTTAATGATAATATCCTCTCTTTGTTCTATCATCTAAATCTGGACTCGCGGGAGAAACCAAATCTCTCTTTTGGATCTTGAGCTGAAAAAGTTTGGGAACCCCTGTTGTAAATGATTGGTATCAACATTTTAATATGGCCTGAGTTGAAAAATACCAAACCTAACTTTAACACCCTGTACTGGATTAGTCTACCATTTCAAATGTATATCGGTGATATATTTAAACTTTGAGTCATTGATCTTTTAGACATCAAACTGAACCACTACATCATCATTTGTTATTATATGTCATGGTTTGACCTTTTGTCTCTGTCACTTGCAACCCCACCTCCAACACTCAGATCCACACACACAGACACACACACAGACACACAGACACACACACACACACAAGGGCAACTTGTATATTAGCAGCCATTTTTTTCTAAAGAGAAAGGGAGTGCTGAGTTGACCGTAACTGTCTTTGATTGTGTGGTGTGTGTGTGTGTGTGTGTCTGTGTGTTGGTCCCCATCTGTCTACCTGTCTGTGTTCTATGCATGTATGTGCCAAATTCAGACATGCTAATGGTAAGCAATCAATCGTGGATCAATACTTAATCTCTGTGTGCCATTAGGAGAAATGTCATGGGTCACCGCTGAGTCCTGCCCAGGTCAGTGAGAAGGTCACTGAGTAGTGGAACTGCCTCATTTGTTATCAGTCATTAGCAGGTGGGACAGTGAACAGGTGCACTGTTTATACGTTTCAATAAGTCGAGGTCAAACCTTTTACAAACGTTGTCACAGCTGTGATGTCACGGTCTGTCTCAGCAGAGGGGCTCAGGAAGCGGTAGCCTTGAGTTTAGACATGCAACGTTCTTGTCAAAATGTTGAAAAATGGGAATTCCCAGCTCGGCAAGGTCAGCTGGGAATGGAGCGACTTTCCTGATATCACTGTCGCCTCCATAAAAGCTGCCTATATGCTAAAGCTTATAGGCAGCTAAAAGCTGACTTTTAGCTACTACACTGCAGCACTTCACAAACAGGTTGGAAATCTCACCCCTGGATAGATTTTTTTGTCCAAATCACTTATTTTATTCCTCTGCCTGCAAATTATGAGCAATCAGTGCCAAATTTGGTACATACTAAATATGGACCAAGCCTGAAAAAAATAACTTTGGAGGTTTTTGATATTCAGTAGGGTTATCATTTGCCATCAGTGTTTACAGTGGGTGGTAATTTACAAAAACTACCATAAATCTTGAATGGCTTGTCCTATTGTAGCCAAATTTGGTGACATTTGGCCAGTAGTTGATGCTATAGCAGCATCTTCACTTTAAACACCTTTAATTTATTAACTGTGATCAAATTTTGCATTTAATGATGAGATTTAATGATACCTAATGGGATGTCATGATACCTGCCATCAACCAATCAGCTTTCAGCAGCAATGGTGCAGCAGCATGAAATTTGGTGGGTATATGCATCGGTGGACCTTAAAGTAATGTGTAAAATTTGGGAGGAATCAACCATCAGGGGCGCTGTAGCTACAATAAAAAAAATCTGAATTTTTTTTTACATTCGCTTCTCATGATGTAATTTAGCTCTGGATCTGTGTTGGATGTCAAATGATTCCTCTGGTTATGACAAACAAGTTCTCTAATACAGGTCTTCATGCCAAATGCTTCAGTATTTAACCATTTTGAATTGTGTGTGAGACTGTTTTTTCAATACTTTTCCTCCAAATTTCATCATATCATCTCCAAATTTGGCACACACCATATCTAAATGGAGCTACATGAAATTACTTACTTATATTGTTGATATTTGGCACCATTTTGCTGTAATTGGCTTCCAAAATGAGTGGGCAGGGCCTAATTTACAATGATGCTGTCTTGATCAAACTTAGTACACATGTCCATATATGTACTGAGAAGGACTGTGCCAAATTTGGTAGTATTTGGCCCAAAGGTGGCATTACAGCAACCTGATAACTCCTAATGAAAACTGAAAACCATTGTATTTCATTCTGTGCAGTACAAGCTTGGCATGCTTGACAAGCACATAGAGGTTTAGGCCCATTCCATGTCCAATTTAAAAGTCATGACTTGGTAAAGTGCAGAGTAACATAAATGCTGATGAGGACATTTATCATGATCTGACCTCTGTCATTGGCCTCCTTTTTCTTCTTTTTCCATTCCTGCATGAATTCATAATTCACCAGTATTAATCCAAGTGCCTGGAGACCACTGCCACTTTCAGCTATACTTAATTTAATTGTAATAGATTGACAATGAATGGCAATACAGAGACTATAAAAACAGAAAAAAAATGGATTGGTGACCCAACGGATTATTAATATTTTGAAAGAGTAATTAAAAAATAAAAAACGATGCCTTAAGGTCAGAGTGTGCATAAATAGGGCAAATCACAATTAATCACAATCAATAATAAGCTCAGTATTTATCTTCAGTCAGAATACACAGTATGTAGTAGATACAATAGATGGAGGCAGACTGAGAGGGGCAAATGGACAGACATCAATAAAGAGTGAGATGCTGATTAACTATTAACTCCTTATCACTTCTTAATTAATGTGGATGCTGCAGTCTAGCCCATAAAACTCTATTTCTGCACTTACTGTGTAAATCACCACACACTAAGGCTTTAACATGCCACAGTCCTCTGACACACACACACACACACACACACACACACACAATCCCGTCCTCTCTTGGTGATCTTTTCTACTCACGCCCAGAAACAGTTAACAAATATGCTTGGTTTTTTTTGTATTGTATGTGTATGTCTATGTCTGTGTGCACATGTGTGTGCATCTGTGCATACACTTCTGTGTGCACGTTAATAATGTATATTGTCATCTCAGTGAACTAGCACCGTGAAGGTGTCCCTCAGCTCCTGAAGTCCACAAATAGTATCAGAGCCAGTCTCCTTCTGGGCACCTCAGGGACCCTTTAGGCCTCAGCACCCTGCGGGACCCCTACCTCAGCTACACGCACACACACACACACACACACACACACACACACACACACACATAATGTTAATACATTTCACAATTCAAAAGGCCTTCCTTTGAGACCGGGGCAATTTTCTCTGTGAATGTGTTGCCTCGACATTCATTAGAGGAATATTGGACATGCAAGCTATCTTGCATGTTATTGGGAGAGATATTAATGGAAGCGTAGAAATGAGAAACTTAAGAGGTAGGGTGTCAAAAAAAGGGCTTGAATATCTTCATGAACGATGCTTTGTGCCCCATGTCTCCCCGCCGTGCACGACTGGCTTACGCTCCGGCAAGCAGATTTTAGAGGTATGCAAATATTAAGGACCCTTTTTGGGAATGTGTGATAAAGTTTTGAATTGAAACTGATTTGAATGAAGATGATAATTATTTAGCTTTTGTTAGAAAAAACAGCTTTTTCCACATTGTAAAACAATCTCATACATATTTTCTGCTGGCTGCAGCGCTTCAGTGAAGCTGCATCACACTTGAGTGAAATGTTGAAAACCAAGATACTATTGTTTTATGACTGCAGCATTACATCAAATAGAAATTATCTAGATGTCCTGTGCATGATTTCATGCACATTTCGTTGTGATTCAACAGGACATGTTTGCTATCTGTGCAAACCTTGGTATCTCCACTAGAATGTCAAATAAAGTTCTGTGAGTTTGAGCAGTTTTGTTACACATCATGCAGTTATGATAGTGAATGCACCAGTGGTTATGGATGAGTGGAAGAGGTCAAGTGTGGTCGGATGTTCCAGGTTTTCTCCTGTTCCAGGTTCATGACAAGAGCACAAGGGAATATTCCGAGAAACCACAACATCTGTGCGTTTACAGTGGCCACTGTGATAACAGGATGGAACAGAGGCAGGAGTCTCTTGGGGTGAACATATTTCCAAGAAAAAGGATAATCAAGAGTTTTTCTTGGCATCCTCTGAAAGTGAGCTTTTCCATAGTGGGTAAAAGATAGGAGATTTCCTGTTTGTTCAAAAGCCTACTTTATACAGAAGGGACAGATGATGGAAGGAGGAGAAAATCACTCAAGAAGAGAGATGAGCATCTGTGTGAGACATGTTTCCTTCCAGCCTTTCGGCGCAGGCAGGTCCAATCTCAGCCCTTGTTCATGGTATAGTGACACTGAATGCAACGTCTCTATACCTGATGATTCGGCATTACTCAGTGGCTGATTTCCTGTAAGGTGTACAGTTAAGGGTCTCTTCTGCTTTTCCATCAGTTGTGTTGGTTAAAGTGGCGGTCTTCTGTGAAAAAAGTATGGATTCACTATATTGAAAAAAAAAGAAATGAATAAATAAATGAGTGAATGAATGAATAAATAAATAAATAAATAATGAAAGCGTCATCAAATCTGTGAAAGTAAAGTGACTTTTATTTATTATCTGCCTTTGGTCCAGCAGACTCCCTAGGTCTGCTTTAACCCTCTGTCTTTGTGAAACTATAGAAAGGGAGGCTTTGATGGTCTTGCATAGGACGAATAATAGTTTCCATATCCTCTAGGTCATGCTGTTTTGACTACAGCCCTACATAAGATAACAAACCTCCTTGCCGAGAAAGAGGGAGAGAGAGAGAGAGAGAGGGAGAGATCACAGACCTAAGGTGATCCCTTGTATCTTTCTCCCGTATTGCAATACATGTATTTGGTATCATCAACCATGTAACATTGTGTTATATGTTTTTCCTCTTTGAGATAAAGGTAAGCAGCAAAATTCTATGACAATGCCCCTTTTTCTTAACCTTCGTGTATGTTTCTTCTCAACAACCCTTTACTTGTCCTAAAATTCTTGCAGTGAAACATTAAACTTCTAATTTCATACAAATTTTTGGAAAGAATATTATTATATTTTTTTTCTTTACACCTAAAATTTAATTTACACTTTGTAAAGTTGTCTTGAAGTGAGGATCCATTTGACTCAGCTGACAAAAAACATTTGAAATGTGATGGTTGAGTCTATGTTGTTCTCACCATCAGTTTGACTTTCAATCTTTTGGCCTTGTTCAGACTGCACTGATGTTGTCATTATGAGTGGTATTGAAACAGAAACTCTGAAATCCTATTTAATGTCTGGACTCAGATGCATCTGTAGAAATCTGACTGGAATTGCATTTCAAGCCACCTCCAGATGTGGTTTGGATCTGATTTGCAAAAATCACATTCTATATGTTTTTTTTTTCTGTCAAGACTAAAACCTATCTGGATACAATCTGAATAAGACAAAAACAGATTTAGGCTGGCATTCTGAACAAGGCCTTTGTTGGTTGAGTCTAAACTACCTCCTTGAATCAAGCTTCAGATTTGCATAGAGCCCCTTTAAACTCAAATTCAATTCAATTCAAAGCTTTATTTCAGATTCAGATTCAGAGAGCTTTATTGTCTGTTGTAACAGAAACTTTTCTTCGATGTTGCTCAACATATACAAACAGTAGACAATACACTGACTAGAAACAGTCACGCAACACAATACACAGTGTGTATAGATTCTTAAAAGCAAGTATAAAAATGAAAACTATATAAAAAAAAAATAGACAACATAAAAGATCTTGACATGTGTAAAGTGACCTAGTCCGTCAGAGTTATTTTGTCCATTGTTCATTTGATGTAGGCCCAAACAGGGCTATCTCTAGTGTCGAATCTCACAGTTACATTGACAGGGTTTAGCAAAATAACAGCAACAGTAACTTTTATTGTTATGAACTGTGTATAAATTTAATGAGTAGGAGGAGATGAAATGTGCCCATCACAAATGAAAAGAGTTGTGAATTGCTGCCGTCGCTGGGAGCACAGACACTCCCATCTGACAATCAGCTGATTGAGGCTATGTTTGTGCCAGTTGGTAAATTAGAGTTGGGCTGACATGAAGTCAGGGTTCTTTGGTTTGTAGCCACACGGTTTTTTGACCACTGAGTGACGGCAGTGTAATTTGGGTTTTGTCTGCTGTCTTTATTTTTCTACTTTAATGTCATCAGTTATGCACATCATCTGGTAAGTGCAATTTCTTTGTTTGTGAAAAGAAGAAAAATATAGCACAATGGCCTCTGGAAGAGAAAGGAAGATAAGCATGACAAAAGAGAGACTCAATGAATTGTGAGTGTTTGAGCACGTCGACCCAGGCGAAGGACCACAACGGAGCAAATACATGAACAGGAAAGTTACTTGAGTGCCTACAAATTTAAATAAACCATAAACTTGATGGATTTATTGATTCAATGTGATGTATTTAGCCTGAAATATTAATCAAAGTTTTCCACTTCCTGATAGACAGTATTAATGCAGACAAAAATGGTTATTTTAATTGAATGGAAATTTATTAACCATAATTAATTGAGACTCTGTTTTGAGAAGTTTGAATGTGGAAAAATTAAAGAAATTCATAAGTAACAAGGCTACTGGTAACAAAATATTGAGGAACTACATTCAAGAACTTTCTTAAGAACTTCCTAAAATGTCTATTCATGTAATTCTTAAGATCTATAGTATTTTCATGAATCTGGACCCTGTGTAACTATTTTAATTTTGCTAATTGGTTTTAGGAAGATTCCTTGACAGGAATCAGTGCCTTAGAATACAAATTTCAGATTATGACTATGATTAAACAGGTAGAAGAATGAGTAAATGAATTTTTTTAAAAAAGTGTGGGGGAGACCAGTAGTGCGTAGTAAGAGTGTTTGAGTGTCTGGAGGGCTGGATCGATGGTTAGATGTAAACGGACTGACAGATTGATGGGGCAGCGTTACAAAAACATACACACGCATGCACAGCACTGTATGAGAAAAGAGGTTCAAAGCAGCACTCAAATGTCATATGCAAATGTCAATGTCAGTGTGACAGAGAGCCACAAGCACAATTTTCCATCCTTCCTCCCTATCTCTCTCTAACTCTCTATCCATCATCTCATTCCCTTTAGATAATCCATCATCTTTCCCTGTCTCCCAAAGGATACTGTCCAACTTTTGCAACATCCCGGCACTTTGACGTCTCTTCATTCTTCTTTCTTTTCTATGCACCTTTCTTTCCCTCTGTTTTTATCCCTTTACAAGACTTCCCAAATCTTTCCTTATCCCCTCTTTTGATCTCTCTCTCTCTCTATTCCTGTCTCTCACTATCTTTATCCCTCTCTCAGTCTCCGCCAGTATTGAAGTTGTTTATTTTTCTGGCTGCTGTAAACCTTTCAGTCCTCACTGGCAATGAGAGAGCACATTTGGAGAGGATCAGATTGTGAGGAACGAGAAAAAAAGCCATAAAAAATATGAGTGCTATCACAACTTGCAACTTCCTACCACCATTCCCTCATCACTGGTGGCATTTTAATTGAATTATAATGAAAAAACACAACAGGGTGGTTAGATAGACAGTTTAGGAGTGTTAGACCTTGTGATCTGATACCCATGGAGCCAGAAAAGTGGGTCTGTAGTTGGGATGGCATCTGAAAATAGGTGACACTCACACACAAACACACACCAGAACATTGCCTCTGCTCGCTCTCTGTCAAATTAACAGATACCAAGAAAACACTCCCTCCCCTCTCCTCGGCAATTCTGTCCCATCTGAATGATTTTACTGGGTCAGTGCATTCAGATGTGGCGTCCAAACAGACTCCTCAGACGGCTTTCCACAGACAGGCGGCCGGGAGGGGGACCTACCACCATTCTCACACAGAAACACACACACACATACACACACAAATACGTGCACAAAGAGGAGGGCTATTTTAGACAGAGCACTAGATGACCACCTCTTATATCAGGGTGTTTTAGTGCCCCTGATGAGCCCAACTAAATCCATCCTCACTGAACCACTGTCCAACACTAGCCTCTCTCTCTCTCTCTCTCTCTCTCTCTCTCTCTCTCCCACACACACACACACACACACAGACACACATGCCACAGTAAGATGACATGCTCCCCAGTCTCTTTCTGCAAAAGTAATCTACTTATATAGATTAGGTAATCAACTATGTAAGACAGGATTTTAGTGTCAGGATGCGTTTGGGAAACTTGGAGATAAAGTTGCCAAAACACTGATACAGATATAGGCTAAGCCAAAAAATATTATAAGCAACTGGAAAAGATATGGTGTAATATACACTACATCGCTGTTGTATGCATCAGTACTACTTTCTGATACACATACTGACCGATTAAAAAACAAAATAGTTTTTTTTAATGATTTTGTTTCCTCTCTATTATTTTTTGTGCACCCATCAGCTGGCTTTGAGTGATGTTGTTCACACCCGTGATACCTAACACTAGGCAATCAGACCTGGTAGACAGACTGCAACATGGGGCCGCGAGGTGGGGCCCCTGGGATTCTCCCAAATGTAACATGACTGCCTATAGGCAAACAGAGAGGGGACTGATTCAGCCGGGAAAAAAAGCAGTGTGGCGAAATGATGATCAAGTGGATAAGAACAGAGCTCAAAGGCATGGAGAAAGGACACAGAAGTACATAATGTCAGGGTACAAACAGCATAAACACCACAGAATGGTAGTGTATGATGATAAGATAAATGCTTCAGGGTAAAAGAGGGGAAGATCTCATTATACACAGTGGGTCAAATTATTCCACATCAAATGTACGGACCCAAATGTTGCTGTGAACTATCAACTCTGTAGCGAAAAAATTAAAAAGCGGAAGTGAATTCAGTTCATTTCCATGCCACTCTGCTCAGTTCAGTTCAGTTCAGTTCACTCCAGTTTAATTCAATTCAATTCAATTCAATTCAATTCAACTCAATTCAATTCAATTCAATCAGGTGACGATCATTTTAAAACAACAAAGAAACTGCAATTATCAGTGAGGTGGCCTGACTATGAGAACCGTGTAGTCTAAACCATCAAATTCTGTGCATATTCCGCTTTTTAAATGTATGTCTTCCTTTGTATCCCTTTTTTTTCTAATTTAATTCGATGTCAAGTATCCATTCTACACTCGATTTCACCATGTCAGCAGAGCAAGGCTCTGTCCCGTGGAAAGGGTTAACATGTTGCTCAGGGTGACTCTGGCAGTCTGTTATCCAGACTGGAGCACAACAGAGCTCTGATCTGTCAACCTCCTGGGACCACGGGAGCAAAGTTATGAACCTGGAAGGGGAAGAGTGCAGAACAAAGGCAGCGCTGACAGAGCACCGCTCCCCGAGGGCCTGCATGGTTAACACCATGACAAATGCTACAAAATCCACAGCCATGCCGACACACACAGCATGTGTTAGTGTGTATGTGTGAGTGAGAGAAAGAGATGGAGTAAGAGAAAGAGAGTTAAAAAGAGAGAGGCACACGGACAAAACTCCACAGCATCACAATGACACCAGCAGAAACACACACACACACACACACAACTAAGTGACATGGAAAAGACTGGTATGACTGATAGAGGCCATCTATCTATCTTTTTAGATTATGAACAAGACCTTCACGGCTGTCCTTTTAACTGTCTGTAAGAAAAGTACCCCAAGGTAAAATAAATAAATAAATAAAATAAAATAATGGACCCCAGACACTGATGTCTGAGTGGCTATCTTTGTCAAGAACAAATGTCCTCCAACAGATAGAAAGCTGAGGAAGATACTTGGCTCCTATTTTTTGCATGTGCGTGTGTGAGTACATACATCTCTGCCTGAGTAGATCTAACCATGTGGACTGATTTAAACTAAGGTCACTGCTACTCTGGTAATGGTTTAGTACCTCATTATTTCACTATCAATCATTTGGTAAGGGAATGAGTCAGTCAGGGGAGGTCAGCAGTGAAGTATCCAGATGTTCAGCAGCTCCAGCCCTATATCATAACCCAGGTGGTTATAGCCTATAATTATATTACTTGTGTCAAGACACAAAGAGAAACAGGGACAGGGAGAAACTAGAAAAATGAAGATGAGAAAGGGAGGTACAAAAAGAAGCAACAGTATTGGTTTTATTTCCTTACATCGTGCTATATTACTTGCACTTCTAGCTGGTCACTAAAATGGCGCAACATATGTTTATTCTTGATATAGGACCATGCATACAATATGCCAAAGATGTAGAATATCATGTTCTTAATCCTTGAAATTTCCCCTTAAGCAGCTTCAGAGATAGATTTTTTTCTCTCTCATTGCACAAAAATGTCATGTACGCATTTTGTGTATCTGCTGGTTGCAACGGTTGAGTGAACTATTCAAACCCGAGGTGCCATTGTTTTATGGCTGCACCATTATGTCAAATATAAAATATCTCAACCCATTTCTGCAAACCACGGATCCTTTGAAATGTCACATTTTCAAGTTTTGTGACATAGTGTAAAACGAGCCAAAAATGCCTCTTTAGGAGGTAGGTGGGGTGGTGTTTTTCCTAACCTTAACCATGACCTTTTCCTATTTTTAACTATGACAATGAACATTTCTCTAACCTTAACCAAATAGTTTTGCTAGCTAACGAAGCAAACAAAGCAATCAAAAATGGCTAAAGTAGCTAACAAGCTAAAGTTTGCTGGTGCTCGTGCATGTACAAAAATAAACAGTCATGTGACACTGATGAAGGCTCCACCACACTGGCTATAAGTGTATATGCAACACAGTTGTGGCACAGAAATGTTACATTTCAACATGTGTTGACATGTGTGTTTAAATGGCAACATTTTATCTGGTGACTGGGTTGAATATCTAGATGTCCTGTAATTCAGGAGGACATATATGGTATTTTTAGAAACCGTCTCTAGAAAAAGTCTCTACTACATTTTTTTAAGTAGGTTCTGTGGGTTTGAACACTGAAACTCACTGATTGGACCAGCAAGGTGGAAGAGGTTAATTCACTCTTGTGGTAGTCTTCTTATACTGTTCATATTATTATTTACAAACTAGTCTTTTGCAGCTTTTAGTTTCTAAATTTTGTTGTTAAATTGGCACTGAATTAAATTCCAAGTGGCATCATGAATGTCTTAGAGAGGTCTAAGAAATGGCTTTGTGAATCCTGCAGATATACCGAAAGAGGCAAAAGACAAGAGAATGGCAGCATGTTGCTGACACAAAGGTAAGGGAGAAGAAAGTATTAGAGCGGTAATGATGTTGAGAGCAAACGAGCTTCAAGGAGACAGGAAATGGGAAGAGAGAAAGAGACCAAGAGACCAAGAGAGATCACTGGGATGAAACAATGCTGAAAGAAGCAATCAATTTTACATGAGGGCTTTCAAAAGCAACGGCCACCTTCTACACTTTCTAGAGCTGACTAGTCAGGTTTGTCACTTCGTTGTGTAATTATGTGTGTGTGTGTGTGTGTGTGTGTGTGTGTGTGTGTGTGTGTGTGTCCGTTTGTGTAAGTGGAAGCATTTCTGCGTGTGTGTGCATCCAGGTGCTCATTACCACTTTGTGTTTATATGTGCACCAGCTATGATGCTTAGAGCAACTGACGAGCCGTGGGCCAAGCCATTAATGCACCATTTTCAGCATCACGTGACTCTGAATGGCTACAGTGGTCAACGGGGATCAAGGTCTGGGGTGTTGTATGTTAATGGGGTTTTGAATGGATGGATTCATATATCAGAGAGCTTTATAATCTATGGCCAAGGCTCAGGGCCCTAAGACCACTGAAGGTTTAATCCTAATCCAGTGGTTAAGACCTCTGGCATGCTATGGCGATGAGTGTGGCTCCCACAGCCATGCTTCTCCACCATGTTGAACACAAGCTGTGTCTTTCTAGCACTAAAGCTGCTTGCAGCAAACTCATACACTACCAGAAACAATTGAAAGTTCAGTGGGCTGTAGGTAGGAAAAGCAAATATATAGAAAATGTATACACTGAATTATTTAGTGTTTTATTTGTCAGTTGTTTGCTAGTTGCAAAGATTTAAAAAGTTAATATTCCTCTAGGCTACACTAACATTGATTAATTAAAAAAATACTGATGCTTCATACAAAAAAAATCATTAACTGAATGTTACAATACATTGCAATAGCATTACAATACAAAGTGGCTATTCCCATATGTACTGAAAAATGGTGTGTGCTGATCAAGGAGTGGCTTGAATTGCACTGAGTAAAAGTGGGGGGAATATAAGAGAATCCTTAGTATTATCATTATTATTATCATTTAATATGTAACAATACAGCTATGCATTATCAGTGCAAATATTGTAAAATATTTAGCAATATAAGCACTGGCTTTACAAATGGAAATATATTATTTAATTTAGTATATTCCACTTTATTTTCCAATACATTACCATATATTTTTGTTGTGTAATGCATACTTCTGCTGCATGTTATTATAAGAACAGTAGTATTTGTAAATGAGAGTGGGTCAAAAAGTTGTGCATACATTTCTTCATTTGCGTAGCAAGATGAAAAAGTTTGAGTGCTGTTATATTTCATATAAAGCACGGGGGGGCTGTGCAGTTCCCCATTTTCTAACTTGTGAGTTAACTCGAGCAGCATAACTACTGCTAGCATAACTCACTGTCGGGGAAGAACAGCAGCACTTAGGCCACCTAAAAAGCGCAATTGATATTCCGAACAAGGCGCAAAAAGTTCAATTTACATAAACTGAGTGATTAAAGACTATTGAGTCTGGGAAAGTGGAAAGTGTTGCTGACCATGTGGAAAATAAGAGACAGGGAGACAGAAAAATAGAGTGTGTAAGACAGGGAGGGAGAGAGAGAAAGAGAGAGAGAGAGAGAGGAGGTGTTGCACATCTAATGCATCAGTTAATTCTTGTTTGTCAACTCATCTTCTGTCTCATCTTCTGGCCATGGAGCCATAGGTTAATAAAGTTGCCTTTTTGGGGGCGTACAGCTGAGCAGGACTCTCTGGAACTGTTTTTTTTTCGTATAAGAACCCAAACCAAAAGCCCACTGCCTGAGAAGTAAACTCGTTCATCCAACATTTACCTACAGTAGTATACGTTTTTGTAAACGCTCATTATGTACAGTGTAACTAACTCAGCCTCACTCTTCATTCTCTCTACACATTAGTTCTGTAGAGAGTAAATTGTCAGAAAAGGATGTTACTATTTCAGGAAACTCAAATTGTCCCATCTCTGCTGTGAAAGTAAAGTCATCGTTTACTTATTTCTTGTTTTTAATACACGACGTTTAACTCAGTTTGAGCTATCAGGGTCAAAAGGACATTCTGGTGTGAGGCCAGAGACTTTGCAGCTGTGCTCTGTGTATTTGTCCAGTATGAGGGGCCATAACCCCTTTCATAATGGAATCCACATCTGTGAGACTAAGCTCCATCTTTTGTCTCAGTTGAGGATTCTGAGGAAACTCACACTGAGGTGTGTTCTGTCATTGTCTTATATCCTCCTTGTTGTGCACAACAGTATTAATACTTAGCATCTATTATCAGCTGAGGACACTGAATGTGTATCTGTATGTATCTGGCACTCATCTTTCAATATCACTCAAATGTTTTCCTTTTGTGCTATCAGTCACTGATTAAGAATAGGAGGATATCCCATTTTAACTTAGTGTCTTGCAGTTTATAGTTATTTACATCTCATTCATTGATCATGACGCTATTGAGGTTGTTGGACTAGTAAATGATTATGATTTAGTTTGTTTGTACATGCTAGACAGAGATGTGAAATACTCTTTTTACACCAACATCATTATCATGAATCCTCTTGGGGCTTCAAAAACTCCTGGAGGTTTACAGAAGGCAAATAAAAAAAAGAGAGGGAGAAACACTGAAGGCTGAGATTAAATGTGGATAAAAAAAACTACACTGCAAAAATTGCTCATCTTACCAAGTCACATAATGTTGTATTGAGTCATAAAATCATTTTTTTTCCTAGAACACATAAAAGATTCTGCTGCTGAGGTGAGAGCTGAAGTAATTCCAGTTGTTTGCAAAGCAGTCTGATTTGTTGCAGGAATTTTCTAGGAAACAAGGCTCAGCATGTTAAAGCAGCGCAGGGTGAGGCAGACCACCCAACTATTATCAAGACAAAGAGGCTTCAAGATTCAAACGTGATTCAAGAAAATTCTTGAACAAGTTGCACTGGAAGTTAAGTCGAGGGAGTTTCTCATCCTTGCTGGCAGGCCATTTCACTGATTAAAAGAAAAACAAGATTCTTATACTAGTACTAAGCTGAATTGTCGATATGGATATATTTTGCTTTCACATCTTAACCTTAGCTGTGGACAAAGGACATCACTGGTGTCAAATCACTATGAGACAGCACTGACTAGCCAGTGACCTCTTTTAATGGGTTAGCACGCAAATACTGCTGCTTCATCTCTGCCTCTGCCCTTGTTTCAGGCTCCTTGCCTCACTCCTGTGCTCTTTCCCTGCAGGATGACCACTGATCTGACTGATGTGGAGAGGTGAGGACAAGGAGAGGTGGCAGGTTGCATGTTCACAAGCAGCACACACGCATGCACACAAGCACACACACAAACAATTGTTTGGATGCAAAAGAAATTTGCACATTGCACAATATGCATGTCTGTCATCGTACACTCACTGAGTCATATGAAGGAGAGGGAAATGAAACACCCTTCCCCTGTCACTTCCACTCTTTCTCTCTCTCTCTGTCTCTCAAACACACGCATGCACACGCGCGCGCAATAGAGGGTTTGAATCAATCTCAGCAAAGCCGCTGTGTCACAGACTGTTAAGTAAACAACCCAGATGTTACAGATGATGATGATGATGGTGGTGGTGGTGGTGGTGGTGAGGATGATGATGATGATTATGATGATGATGATGATGATGATGATGAAGATGATGACGATGGAGCTTAGGAGGGAATTATTATCATATGCACATCTCACTACACAGGACTGCGCACTCATGTGCATACACTTAGCATACACGCACGCGCGCGCACAGCGTTCGAAATAGCGCTTATGAGAAATCTCCATTTAGGAAGATCAAATGAGGAGCACAGACTGTGGAGAAGTAGGATACATTTGGGATGCAGGGAATAACTGGGGGGAAAGCTCATGACTAACGATGCGAATTCACGTTTGTTATTCAGTTATTCCTCTGCGTTATCTAACAGAAAATATCTGGCAACTTTACTGGAACCCATTAGAAATGTTTCAGTGTTTCGGCTATTCTTTCCCTGAGGGCTTCATGAGCTCAATTTAAAAATTAAGAGTCGCATGTCTATCATCAAATGGTGAGCTTCAGGCTATTTTGTGCATCATGATATGAGCAAAACACAATAAAAAACTTTAAATTGAACCCGGTCTATTCCACATCAGTTTTTTTTTTAATCATTTGTAACAAAGAAGTACTGTAAATCCCAAAACAACAGACCACTATGAGAATATCACGGCAGAGCTTTAAAGTCCTTTTAGAAATATCAGACTAAAGCGCTATAATTGGATTATTTTAAGGACACGGTAAACGATTTTTAAAAAATCATAAAGACCAACAAGGGTACTATAAACTCACTCCAAAGTAAGAGAAACACACTTTAATTCCCAACAGGAATATTACAGTGGTTTTTCATTCATTCCACATCACCTCTTGCTCACACACCTCGTCTATCAGAACAGATTAACACGCACTCACAGGAGAGAAAACTATCTGGAAGCGTTGCCTATCAAAAGAGCGACTTTTTTCAAAAGCCTACCTTTGAAAAGAAGAGCGGTCCAAATATAAAATCCAACGGAACACGGTCCCCAAAACTTGTAGCACCGCATCCTGGCACCGCTCAGTGGACTCCGACGGCCCCCGGCAGCGGGCTCTCACTGTCGGCTAGAGAGGGAATGTGCTCCGGCTTGGCGGTGATATGAACATTTGGCTGGAGAAAGAGGAGGGGAGAGAGACTGAGGGTGTGAGATAAAGACAGACGGACCAGAGTGAGTGTGGAGTTAAGATTGGCGCGTTCACGCTGCTTCAAAACACATTCCCTGACACTCTCTAAAGGGGGCGCGCGTCTGGGCTCGGTTTGGCTACAGGCGGCATCCAAGTTCGCTGGTAGGACAAATTACTCCACTTTACCCCAAAACCTAATATTCTTATCGTCGTAATGTATAGAGAGTTCATGTGGACCTTTCTATGCTCACAATATAACTAGCTATGACCAGCTATGTATTTCTGTGGCAGCTAGAAACTTCTTTTACCTATAACAATCTGTATTGCTTTGCATACATTTTCCTTGTGGCATTTGCAGGCGCTATTCTTAATTTATGACAACATTATGGGCTATTTTTTCCCTGAGTTTAACTGTTACAAAATAACTATTGCTAATATTTTGCCTCTACATAGGCAGCTATACTCAGTCTCATAATGAGAGGTTACCCTCCCTCGTGCGCGCTCACCTGCTTCCCGACTGTCCCAGTGGAGCTCTCGTGTGTTTTTGATAGGAGCGCGCGGCGGGAGGCACCCTGGTCTGGTCTGACGTAGAGCGAGCGAGCGATAGAGTGTGTATGTGTGTGCGAGCGAGGGTGGGGGAGGGGGGCGAGCTGGTACCTGGGACCGACAAAATGCTTAACACTAACACCTGTTCTCTGCTCTGATTGGCTGAGTTAGTTTCCGCTCTAAATGACACACCTGTGTCCATGTAACTGTTATAATGCTTACATAAATTCCTGTTAACAGTTCATGTGCACGGTGTTTCGTTATTAATACATATCACATCAACACATATTAATGCATATCATTTTTTCTTTTTCTATATATATTATGCACATTACATTATCTTTTGCTATAATATGGTTTTGTTTCATAAAAAGCAATAAGCCCCCAGACTCATAACAGCAAGAAATTACTTGTGGCATCTAAGCCGTTTGAAATGTAGATCTACAGCACCGTCTCTCCTGGCTTATTCCTGAAATGAAAGACAAGTCCACGGATGTCATACAGACTGCAGACAGCCACCTCTCCTCCACTCATCTCTGTGATGTTTGACAGGATGAACACGACCAGCTGCATATAAGAGGGGCCTGAAACATGCGGGCCTATAAGTGCGGTGTCGCCTCCCCCCGCCGCTGTACACCATCATTTATGGATGTGAAGCATGTCACACTGCAAATTTCCTCTTCCCGGTGTTACAAAGGAGTTCATCAACTGCATTTTTGTCGTATTTGTCTCCTTTTTGTGCCAGGCTGGCTCATAATCAAATGACCTATTTATTCCGGTCCATAAATTATTTCAGCGGGAAATAGAACCCGACAGGCGATGTGGGGGAACACAGCGCATTTCTCCAAATGTTCTCTATTTCTCTCTTTCTCTGTTTCTCTCAGCGGAACATGGGCGTATCATCCCAGAAAGCCGCCCCATGCCACTGATATTAAATTAGGTTTCCAGTATTTTTCAGACCCGCAAATAAATGAGCGTTAGACCCCACTTGTCTGTCTCCCAAGGAGCTCCATCAGAGGCGATTCATGCTGTTAGATGTGACTTGGTACAGAATCCCAGATCTGTCTGTGCTGTAGGTGGGCCGACAGCCACAGTGGGCACAGTGAAACCTCTGATCACAACACTAATCCTAACACATGCTCTCGCCGGGCTAAGTTCTTCTGAGTGCAAGAGGGGAAAAAAAGATGTGACATGTTTGGTGAGCCAAATGGTTGGATAACTAACTGATAGGGAACTGACAAAACCTTTATTTAGGGCTGACTGAAGGAGGAGCTGTCCGTGGTGCTGAAATGACCAGCAACAGGGGAGTTAGCAGTTAAATGCACAATAGAGAATATTAGACACACCTGTCAATAAAATGTGTTCCAGTTCAACAGCACCACCATGCCAAACATATAATTGAATGAACACCTCTATTACTGTGACAAAAATAAAACCTGAGTGTTATAGGCATCAGAAAAGCAAACTTTATGACAAAACAGTTGTATTGGATTGGATTAGATTGTACAGGTGGACCTGATAAAGTGGCCACTGACTGAAGTATGAAAAGTTTATCAAAAAAGAGAAAATAATCACTCAAAGATTCCATACTTAACATAAAAAAAAATATTGTTTCGCATTTTATAGGCCCTACTTGTTAGAATGTGCAGTATATACACACTGGACACATTTTACCTGGTCACAACTTTAGCATTTAGCAATAATAGAGCAAAAACAAGTATGCTTGGTCTAAACAGATGTGGAAATTAAAAATGAATGTGGAAAAAATGAACAATTAGCCTAATGCTAACAATAAAGTAATATGTATTATAACTGTTGATGCTCAGAGATGGGAAATACATTCATTGTGGCATACAAACAGTGCTTTGCTTTTTAACAATATAGGAAAATACAATGTCAAATCAATTTCAAAACTAAAAAAAAAAAAATTCTTGAACGCTTACTCTTAAAAATGCTCAACATTTGGCAGCATGAAGTCTCACAAGCTTCTGAAGCTAGGTGATGTGTATTACAGTGACTTCGAATTTGCTCTGTCACTTTAACCCTGAGGATGTTTTTGCATTGTCTGTGTGTGTGTGTGCATGTTTTTGTTACTGTTGCACCATGAAAACCATTTCTCTCCCCATGTGTTGCATCCTCCCACGTTCTCTCTATTGCTTTTCCTCCTGGGGGAGCTGTAAACACTTATTAACACACCCGCTCACACACTGGGGACAACCATGCACAAAGACACACACTTGCACACAGACAGACAGACACACGCACACACACACACACACACACACACACACACACACACACACACACAAACAAAACCCTCCTGAAAACACTGAGTTTAGCCACCAGCGAACTCTAATAACTGAGAGTGTGAACTCTTACAGCCAGGTTTCACTGAGATTGACT
>OMLB01063064.1:1207-13098 GCA_900302555.1 Myripristis jacobus | reverse complement strand
GAGATGTAAGCTAAAAGCTAATAGCTCATTCCAAACATGTAAAAAGACCAGAGCCTATATTGGAAAACAAAGTCGACTACAAAACCGTGCGTGTGTGTGTGTGTGTGTGTACAGCTTGTGGTCAAGGTAGGAGTGTGTGAGTCATGCTGCGTACAGCTGTGGTCCAGATGAAGGAGGCCACCTGCTCCCTCCCTTTCTTTCATTTTGTCCTTACCTCCATCATTTACACGTTCTCCCAGACGCACAAACAACCTCCAATTAGGCCAACCTTGACTCTCGACGCGCGACGCCTGCACTTTATACACACACACGCACACACACACACACACACACACACACAGACACCACATATGAGGTATGTGCTCATATTTGAGCGATCGTATCGTATTTACTCTTTATTCAGATCCCCATTAGCTTCCACACAGTGGTCACTAGTCCACATATGAAGCACAAACAATAGAAAATGATAAGAAATACAGCTTCTGCAACCAGCTCATAAACAGCAAACAGATGAGATTTTACACTCTTAAAGTGAAGGCAAATTATACTGAAAAACAAAATTAATAAATGTCAAAAATAAGGTAAATTTCCAAGCAACTACAAGCAAAAACAGTGGCCATATAAAACAGCAGAGTATGAATGGACAGTGGCGTGTCAAACAAAATATAACCCTATACATTTAACCCTTTAAAACCTGAGCAGATTTGTTTTCTTTCAAAAAACATGGTGAAAAAGCAATGAGCAGCAATCTGAATATTAATATTACCCATTTTTTTCCAGTAAAAAAATTAAAATGTAATTGGACTAATTAAATTGTTTTTTTAACAGTATTTTTTTTTGTAGCAATTTTTTTTGTAACCAAGCTTGTGCAGCTCTTATTTTCAGCTCTTGCTAAGTTGCCCATCGCATTGTTTTCCCAGGTTTTTGAAAAAACAACAAAACAAAACAAAAAAACAGCCAATTTTCTCAGGTTTCAAAGGGTTTAAATGTCTTCAGGAGTGTATATTTCTGGTCTTGCTCCTGTTTGTGGAAAGCATGAGACAGAAGCAGAGGGAGAAAGAGCAGGAAAAAAAAGTTTAAACAGAAATATAATGCAATTTGTTCAAAGCTCTTCAGCGGCGTCAGGTTTCACTGGTGTGAGGCGGCGTTTAAAAGGGACAGGATTCTGGCCCGAGTACAATTTACTTTATGTTCACTTGTTACATTTTAGTTTTTAGAGAGAAACCAATGTTAGGTGTCTGACTGCGCATGAATCAATTTACCTGCTAGCCACCCACCATGATAAATTTGTGCCAACAGCCACGACATATTGTACTAAATCAAAGTTTCACATGGATATTTGCTCAGTCAGGAGTGACTGAACGCTGGATGCTTGTGGTTCATGTATTTGTGTCTCGTTCAGTCACGGTGGTCGTCGGTTGGACCACACCAGGTGTGTGTGTGTGTGCGTGTCAAAGTGAGATGGTGTGTGGGTGTGCGTTTGTGTGAGTGAATGCATGTATAGGCACGCAAACTTGTTTGTGTGTATGTGGCAGAGTCCATATCAACCAGCCATATCAAATCTGAGAATAAATAATAGGCGTTGTTTTGCCTAATTTCACCCAGTCAACCAACCAATCAACCCAAGTTCAGTCTCTGTCCTGATTGGTGGAAGAGATGTGATCTGAATTCCTGTAGGCAATGCTAATTACCCAGCATGCTGTTCAACTTGTATTCCACCATAGAATTAGTATTCCTAGAGCGGGTCTGCGTCTCACTCACGTTCTCTGTGTTTGGACTGTAAAGCAACATAGAAACTCTGGACATTTATTTGATCCTGCACTTTGGTCATTCTACATGTCCTTGTAAGCACTGAGTTTAATTCAACTGGGAAAACAAGACGGTTTGAGTAAAAACAGCATATATTAACCATGCCATGCTCAAATATCCACTCTGATACTCAGTCACTTCTTGTTTAAAATTTTTCATAA
The DNA here is from genome assembly GCA_900302555.1 of Myripristis jacobus. Taxonomy (NCBI): domain Eukaryota; kingdom Metazoa; phylum Chordata; class Actinopteri; order Holocentriformes; family Holocentridae; genus Myripristis; species Myripristis jacobus. The sequence continues at coordinate 11,128 of OMLB01063064.1, read as the reverse complement.
TGACTACAATTTCTGGCATAGTGCATGGTCCAAAACTATAACTTATGTCATAAAAATACCTATTGTACAATATCAACCATATTTTTATGATTGATATTGTTTACTCTTTCCTGTGTTTAATGTTGTAGATAGATTATTTGTCCTCAAGGAGGAAATTCCTTTCCACAGTAGGTGCATACATAACACAAACAAGTAAGATATACAGAATTATACAGAACTATGCAAAATACAGGATTTACAGGAATGCTTAATTACAGGGGTCACAGAAGTGGATTAACACTCCACACACCACAGACTGGATTTCTTGTAAACTGAAGGGGAGGTTACTTAGTTAAAGCTTGTATGGCTCTCGCTGAAACAGGCCTTTCTGCACATGGCTAGTCCATCGCTACGGCCAGGGGGGCGGGGGGTGACGTGCTGGTGGAGCGGGTGGTCCGGGTCCTGTGTGATTATGAGTGCTTTGCGGGTCACGGATGAGGTCATCATACAGTTTCAATTAGGAATGAACAACAGAAAATGTGGCCATTTTCCAAATTCGTCTTCATATCCTCATTTTGTGCTTCTGCTTTGATTTCTTTACATTTCTTGGATCATATGCTTTTGACATTTTGTAATGTCTTGAAAGGAGAAGGTGGCCACATTAACACATTTTTTCCACTTTTTTTGTGTGTTTGTGATGAGGAAATCAACCATCGTATAAACGCTTAATCCACATAATTCCATATTAGCATCCCGTGAATTCAGTCAGATTTTCATGTTTCATTTCATGTTTTTTGGTTGAATATATCTTTCTCATCGTCTTCAGAAAGTGAGAGTTTGAGAATTTTGTGTTCCGGGGACACACCAAAGCCATTCAAAAGCCATTATATAATTAAATAAATAAGTCCAAGTGTTCATTTTTCTTCTTTTGTGGCTCCAAGGTTTTCATCCCCGAGCATCAAGCTGTCCACTCTATAAATGTTATTTCTGTGTTTATCTCTGTTCTCTATTTCAGCCTCCATACATTCCAGCCAAATGAGGCCTCCCATCGGACCCAGTCAGTAATCAGCCCACTGGCTGGCTACTGCTGTTCTGTAATAATATTCTAATAAGCAGTGACTGCTGCTTTGATGAAGGCCTGCTACTCCTACTACTGATCTACTGAACTTACTCCTACTGGGGTAATTAAATATCGCTGAAAATACGCAAATGGACCACCAGCTCTCCCGGTTTCTTCTCTCTCTGTTTCCCTCTCATTCTTTCTCTCATGTTTTCAAACTCTGTATTCTGCGTGGTTCTCTAAATGTGTGCCTGCTTTTGTGCCTCTTTGTCATGGCTCTACCTGTTTCTTGTTCTTCCTTCTCTTAACTCTGAAACACTTTCTTTCATTTTTTTTCTCTCTCATCTCCTAAACTATTTGTTTCTTTATCCTGATAGAGGCCTAATGCTGAACTGCTGCTCTGATCTCACGCCTACCCAGGTAATTAAAGAGAGGGAATAGCAGGAACATGGACTACCAGAGGACTGAGAGATTCTTATTTTCTCCCGTTCACTGTCAATTTTTTTCTCACATCTCTCATTTCTCTCTCCACCTACCTCTACTCCCCACTTTTCCACTCCCTTGATTGACTTGAGTGGGTGAAGCAGGCCAATTTGTTCTCCTTGGGTCTAAAATTACCTGCCTGTCTGTTTGGATATGGAGAGGCATAGATGATTTCTGCTCTACCATCAGTGACCTATATAATTCAAATAAAATCAAAATCAGCATTGTTTGTATAGCTCTTTACACAAGGGTTTTCCCGAGAGAAACTGTTGCAGATATTTCCTGAAATGATATTAAAGTTGTTTGGGTTACGCTTGTTACACCAGAGGACCATCCACCGAGCACCAGGTGCAAGCATAGAAGTAGTAAAACTGAAGTTTAGATCAAACCCCACAGAAATTAAATATTGAAACGTTATTTTTTCAAGCATGCAACCCTGAGAACAAAAAACAGGACTAACAAAGTATCTGGGGGGTGATTTAAATCAGTGTGATTCAAATCTCTGCCAAAACGCATTAAGTAAAATGTGTAGTTTATTTAATTACTTTGAAGCTCTTGATGAGGCTACATCATTTGAAAAGGTGTTTCTCTTACACCTCCTGGATCTTATTCACTTAACTGCCTCTCAGTAAAATTAATCACCCCTGACAAATGTTCTAGGATTACGGTTAGAAAAGCCAAATTTAGCACTTTTTTTCCCCTACATATACTGGAGTGTGATCCATCACTCCCATATAGAAAGGTGGTTGAGTGAAGAAAATCAGAGGAAGTATTTCTGGTGTGCTGTTAGTAAGTGTTACACAAAAACACTCTCACATGGTTCTGTGTAGATCCATATTGGCTAACAAATAGCTATTTAACCTGCTTATTTTAAAAAGCCCAAATGATGTGCAAGTAGTAAGTCAATAAGCTCATGAAACATAAGCCGTCAGTGGCTAAGGGCACCATTTCACAGCTGCATGGTCAAAACTATCAGTGCTTAGAACCAATACATCAACAAAACCAAGCAAATACATATAACCACATAAAGACGCACTAATGGCTCTATGTGGAATAAAGGGTAAAAAGTAAAAACTCTCCATGGAACCATTACGTTACCATGACAAGACATTTGGTTCTTTACATGGAAAACTCACAAGCCACAGAACCACTGAACAACCCTTTGGCTTAGTAGCATTTTTTGATTCATTAATGTCATTTCAAAAAGCAATAGGAGGTATACATTTAGTGGTTCCCGTTCTTTTTTAAAGAGATACTTCACCCACACATCATTTTTTGTATCATCACTTGTCTTTATTCATAAGCCTTCATGGTAAATCCCAACTACACTGGCCATCTCTGCTCCAATGGCAAAAAAAAACAAAACATATGGGTCCATAATTTTATTATTTTACAATAGCAAACTCTGTCAAAAGTTCTGTTTAATAATAAAGGTCTCTGATATCCTGTTGCTTGCTCAGCACTTACCAAAAACACTTTTTTGCTCAAGTTTTGTTGCAAAGACCACTTACGCAAAATCAAAAATGTGCGCTTGATAAGTACTGTGCTCTGATGAGATAAGAACTGTCTCTGTTGTGCAGTCATATGCACAACAGTTGTTCCTGCCAGATCAGAGATGGCTGGTGTTCTTGGAATATGAGTTTTGCGATTCTATAACTGGACCTCAGTGCAGCCTTTGACACCACTGATCACTGTATACCGCTGGACAGACTAATTTACTTTTGGTCTCTGGCCTAGCTTTCTCTTAAGTCATGCTTATCTGAAAGAACACAGTGTATCTGCTATAATATTACATCTGAATTGTCTGATATTAAATACGGTGTGCCTCAGGGCTCGATTCTAGAGCCTCTGCTTTTCTGTCTTTATTTTCCGCACCTTGGCCAAACTCTATGCCGTCATGGCATAAATATTCATTGCTATGTGGATGGTACTCAGCTGTATTTGCCTATAAGAGCTGATTGTTCTCAAATGACTAAATTAAAGGCCTGCTTGGTTGCTATGAGAAATTGACAGTCACTAAATTTCCTGTTTTTAAAAACACCAGTTTGACCAAGAAAAAGTAATGCTTGACAACTGTGTGATTTCACAAAGTGTGGCAGCCAGAAATCTACATTTTCCCAGCCTCTTAGCCTCTCCTATGATGAGCACATTAAAGGAAACACCAAGGCTTTCTTCTTATGTAACATACCTAAAATTTTGCCTTTCCTGTCCATGGTTGACACATAGACTTTAATTCTTTAATACATGCATTTGTTTCAGCCAGACTTAATTATTGTAATGTTCTGCTTGTTAAGGTTTGGTTTTTGGCTGGACCCAAGTGCAGAGCACAGACAGAGTTATCGGGAAAGAGGGAGGGTTTATTGTGTGCAACGATTATGTCGCAGATTAAGCAGGGGCAGATGTCCAAGGGGAATAAGGAATGGAAGAGTCCGTGTAAGCTGAGGGGCAAGCTGTCCAGGGAGAGAGCGAGCAGGCAGGCAGGGAGGCACAGAGGGCTGGAGAGATCTTTAACACAGGGAAGCACATGGAGAACAAAGATATATCTCAGAATGTACTCAGAATGTACTCTAGTAATGATACTGGTGTGGCCAAGAGAGTTTCTACCACTGATAGACTGAACAAAGATGAAGAGACGAAGAGTGGAGCGAGTGCCGGGGGTTCTTTATACTGTCGAGTTAAGGGGTTGATTGAAGACAGGTGAGGTGGTGAAGCAGGAGTCTGGGAGAGAGAGCGAGACCACGCCTATGCCACACACAAAGACAGACACAGAGACAGACAGGGGAGGAAAGGGAGAACACGAGGGAAGCGAGGAAACACAGAACACAAGGGGAAAAATTAGAGCCACAGCAGAGCCATGACACTGCTTTCATGTCACCACGTGCTTGTACTTAGAGTTTTCACATGGTTCAAAATGCTGCTGCTAGAATCTTAATTAAAACAAGAAAAGCTGACCATATTACACCAATTCTCACCTCTCTTCATTGGCTTCCTACCCATGTTAGATCAGTTTAAGGCACTTCAGCTGACTTATAAAATCCTCAAAGGGCTTGCCCAATCATACCTTTCTGATCTCCTTAAACTTTATACTCCATCTCGAGCTCTCTGGTCTCAAAATGCAGGGCTCCTGTGTGCACACAAAGTTAAAAAGAAATCAGCAGGTGACCGGGCCTTTTCCTATTGGGCCCTGTTCTTATGGAATACCCTTCCTGCTGCCGTCAGACTATCAGAGTCTGTGGGGTCTTTTAAATCTAAACTTAAAACTCATCTTTTTGCCATAACCAACAATTAATTGCCTTTCAGCTGAGGACTTCAAGATCTTGTATTGCTTATATTTCGTAGTGGGTTGGTTTTCTGCCTCAATGAATTTACCAAGCACTGTCCTGCTGGCAAGATGATAGAGAGTATCAATTATCATTTACAATATATTAAGTATCTTGTATCTTTCTCTGTTTCCAGTGCGAGACTACTGTCCTTATTGTCTCTGTCGTGTGTGTGTGTGTGTGAATGTTGTGATGTGTGTGTTCGCATGGCTTAGGCATCCTCTTGGCATCACATTTTTTATGTATGTTATAAATACATTATAATTTTGTTATCCTGTATCAAAGTTGTGTATGTAAGTTATGTAATTTGTGCCCGGTGCACACAGCATCCATTGCATATCTGTCTGTTGTGGGGTAGGCAGTCCTACTCTGTTGTTCTCCCCTGAGGTTTCTTATTTTTTCCCCCTGTTAACGGGATTTTTTGGGGGGAGTTTTTCCTTATCTGATGTGAGGGACTAAGGACAGAGGATGTTGTACTGCTGTAAATCCCCTTGAGGCTGAGCCTGAAAGCAACACATGGTGGGTGCATGATACAAAAATTCTGCGTTATGGGTCAAGTATTCCTTTAAATGTTATCGGCCCACAGAGGACCTTCTTCAGAGTGTAATCCACATCCTGTTTAAATTTTCTGTTGAGGAAAGCTTCACTGAGGGATGGTGTCAAGATGGTTGTAAATATGAAGGATGAAGTGCACCTTTGCTAAGGCTTCTGACGGTGTGTGAGAGTAGTTTCTGGTACTATCCCTGGCTGTGTCTGGGCCTTGTTCAGCTCCCGTTTCACTGTTCTGTCAGCCCTCATACTGGGGGTCTGGAATTAAACAAAACAAAACAAACATACTACAGATTCCATTGTGTGTGTGGTTTTTAAACTTGGCTAGTTTGGGTCATTTGGGCTATTCGTAGATGTAATACCACAGAGACACACACGCAGGCACACACACACAGTCAGATACTCAATATCCAGATGAAATAACATTGCCCTTCGTGTTCTAAGAGGTGTATTAATATTGGCACTGCTCCCCAGGATTAGGAAAAAAGAGACACAGCAGATATTTCTAGACAGACATTCTAATTTCACTACTTTGCATTAAAACGCGTGGAGGCTGATTTTTCCCTTAGCCTCCAAAGATCAACAGTTATTGTTTTTGTGTGGTTTCAGAGCCGGGGTTTTGTGGTAACATCTTCCAGTCTCCAGCGTGCCTGGCCTTTTGTACTGTGTCTTTGTGTGAGGAATACTTTTCCACCTCACTAGCTGTACTGCTTGCCTGTTTTCCCTGCTCATTCTTTGGATGAAGACTGTTTTTTCTTTGTCAGTGCGAACATTATTTCATCCCTGCCTCATGCTGAGGAGACTGCGGTGAAGCAGGGTGGCTTGACCCTCAGTAGAGCTGGGTATGTCTGGGTGTTTATGTGTGTTCATCTGTGCATTCCTGAATTTTTACTGCGTGTGTGTCATGTGGGCGATTTGAACTAAAATTCATATCACAATATTTTTTCTCCACCCAGATGATAATGATATAATATCACATATCAGATGTACATTGAAGCATATTATTGCAAGAGAGAGAATATACCACTCAACCTAGATTATTTTAGATTATATGTAGCTTTATTGATTGATTTTCAAATTTAAATGATACAGCAGCAGTAGCAGTAGTTGACATCAAACAAATACAAAATAGGAATCTGTCTGTATACATGTGTAGTGTCTGTGAATGTATATGTTTATGTACATGTGCACAGGTTGTATTTATGTACAGTACTGTATGTTTAAGACCAATAAAGCGGGTCCGTGTGTGGTTCCTGATGTCTGGTACTGGGTGGCAGAGACATGGAAAGACAACCCCATCAACTTTTGCTCTAATGTGCACAGATCTTTGTGCACAGATCAGGACTCTTATGCTCATAATTTACATAAAGTTTACTCTACACTACAAACTTAACAATAGCAACATATAGCCCGTGTTCCAAGCTGTGCTCATTTTATTTAGTTTTAGTACAGTGATCACTGTGAAAAGCACAAGTGTACTTGACTTCTTGCGAAACACCTCTCCCTGTTGCACACATTTTGACAGTCTTCACAGACAGGCATGGTTTTCTGGTGGTAATTTTTCCACCTGTAGTGATCAGAGAGCAATGACACAACTTGCACATTATTGTTTGTTGTTTGATGTCTGAGACTTTGAAACCAAACCAGTTCTAAATGAGCTGGTCTAAATAAAATGAACTGTGATATTGTTCAAACCATGGAAGTCTGTGTATGGTCTGAGGGTTCTGTCTTCCCCACAAAGAAAAACTCAGCCCCCACAGGAGAGGAAGAGGGTCTGATTATACCTACTCCTCCATAGCCTTGTGCTCAGGGTGAGAGGTTATACAACCTATTGCTGGCGAGGAAAGCATCTGGCTGGAGGTCAGTGGCGCAGTCTTAAGGTCTGTGAGGAGGCAGAGACAAGGCATGACACTTACTGAACACAGGCTCTAGGTCGTGGTACTCGCATGGAACTGCGGACACATCCGGGGGCTCCAGAAAGCACTGGAGCACAGACAAAGCAGGGGCAAGAGAAGAATGTAAACAGCTGGAGTGACAGTATGTACTCCAACAAGTGACCTTACCGGTAGACCAGCCGATCTGTGGATTGTGTAGTTTTAACCAAGGATGACCAAGAAACGGGGAATGAGGGCAATCAACATGAAAAGTGAAACTCACCACGGAGAGCCTCTTCATTCCAGCCAGTCTCCCCTCCAAGTTATGCTCACTGGAACACATTTCTGTGAAGTGTTCATACAAAATTACATCCAACACAAAAGTGTGCTCCAAGCACTTTAGCAGTCAGTGTTTTGCGCGGCATGAAGAGCCAAACATTATACAAAAACATGTGCTCCAATGAGGAAAACATCACATAGTGTTACTGAGTTAACCAGAACATTTCTGGGTTGGGTGAAAACTCATCAGGACAGTTAATGTTACATTACAAGCTCGATTACATCCAGTGCAATGAGCTTCCAGACTTGAATGAATGTTTCCACAATGTTTGCTGAAATTTTAGAATTAATTTACGCCTTTCCTATCGTATCATGTAATGCTATCAAACGGTAATGTTTACTAAGAAATGTCTGAATGTTAACATTAGCTGTTGTCTAACGGTAGCTAATGGGTGAGCAAATATGTTGTTTTACCTCAAAATATGGTCCCATGTTCCTCCAGATTTTCACTATCCATTGTCTGTTTAGTCATTCATCAACTGGGAGGCAGTGAAATGACAATTGAGCATGACGTCAGAGGAAAATGACCACCGTGTGAATATGGTCTGTGCAGATTTTTGCATTATACTATCAGTAATTTATGTGTCCAACATGACTAGGATGTAAATTGTCTGTGCATTGGCATTATTTACATGGTGCTGCAACCCTGTCTCACAGGAATTTGAGAAATTTAATTGAAATTTAATCTACAGATTTGTCAGTCGACACATCGTCCATGCTTTTTGAGCATGTGAACACAGATTTGCCTTTTTGTGCATATGGACACAATTATAATTTGTGTTTGTGAACGCAAATTTTCCCCTACTGGAGGTGGTTAAAATCACCTTCAGAAGGGGCTACATTTCAGTTGCTTTAGCCAACAAAAACATATTTCGAGGTGGAAAGGTTAGGTTCATGCATAAAAAATCATTTGGTCAAGGTGAGGGAAAGGTTAGGCTTAGGCATAAAAAACAGAAACTGGACACGGTCTTATCTACGAAAACGGACAGTGGTGTCGCCTCAGGCTCGAACCCGGGTTTCCTGAGTGGAAGTCCTGTTGACTGACCCGTTCACCACCCCACCAGCCGCCATATGCATTTGCTGTCTTTATACAGCCCCGCAATATGTGATGCAGGCACGAAATATGCCACCAACTGAAATACATTATTGTTAAAATGACATTGGTGCATTGTTAAGAACGTTGTGATCATTTCTCATTTTGTGAGACAAACCTCCTTTTTAGTAACCAGTTGAATTCTTCGTCATCCTTTTGAACATCCTCGGGTCTGTCACCTTCTACAGTCTCACGTGTTTTCAGTCTTGCAGAAACTGTTACAAGGTAGCGAACATTTGGTGCTTCAGACGGCAGTCCAAGTGCAGGCTTGTTTTATGGCAGCGTGCACTGTTATCAAGCAGGAAGCCAGCATGCCTGCGTTTTGTGCATGGATGTCTGTACATAGTCAATTTAGACTTCTAAAACAAATTAACAGACATTTTTATATAACAAATTAATCACATCACATTTTATAAATGTATCAAGGTATTCACAACATAGCTAAAACCATATCATGTAAAAATGTTATACTGGTATTAATGTTAATACTGGTACATCACCCGCTCCTTGTGTGTGTGTGTGTGTGTGTGTGTGTGTATTAGTGATTGTGTACAGTGTACATTGTCTTTGGCTCAGAGACACCAGGCCATCCCCTGTTACCTTCCCATATCAAACACCTACACACTTTATGCCTGAGGTCTCAATAAAGTCACCAAACACAAGATTTATTCGACTGGTGGTCGCTTGAAATTGGACTCTTTCGCAACTTGGTTGTTATTGTTTTTAAAGCTCTGTTTACTCTGCACACACAAGTCAGCCCCTCTCTGGGCGACAACCCAAAAGTTTTATTAGCTAGATGAGTGTTGGGTGGCCAAATCTGAAGGCGTGATTATGCGTGGTGTGCATGTCTCTGTGTATGTGTGTGCATGTGTATGACAGAGGGAGTAAAAAACAGAGACTGTAAGAGAGAGTTGCATATGTGTGTGTGTGTGTGTGTGTGTGTGTGTGTGTGTGTGTGTGTGTTTGGCTGGGTTTGACCAACTGCTGTGGCTGTGGTGTGGTTGACTTCACCTCTTAAAATCTTGATAGGGAGGTGATTATTGCATTATTTGCTTGTTTGTTTTACACAGCTTGCAGTGTAAACTGGGCAGGTTTCTAACTGGGCCCACTATGTTTTCACCTGCTGACTTGTGCAGCGTCAGAAAAATACATGAACATTTTTGTTGGTTATTTCTCTTAGATGGTCAATAAGATACAGATGAATCATCATGTCTATTGCAGACA
>OMLB01063063.1:31006-44584 GCA_900302555.1 Myripristis jacobus | reverse complement strand
AATTCAATTCAGTTTAATTAGTATCCAATCCGCCCCTTGCTCCCAGGAAGTCATACACACTCGTGCACTGATGCGCACGCATGCAATTGCACATACATACACACACACACACACACACCCACACTGACTTACACAGATACACTGATGCTAAACCTCAAACTGTTTAAGCACTGGCCTTTCACACTTTCAAAGGGCACACACAAGGTCAGAAAAAGGCAAAGGGCCAGTCATAAAGGTCACTTGACACACAAAAAAGCAGGACATATGAACTGTCAAAGCAAATTTGCATGACATGCGAGAGGTGGCAGGGTTAAGCCTGATTTCCAGTGACAAATAAAAAGACAGAGCTCAGCATGCTGCTGGGTTTTATTTTTGGTTTACCATGGTTAACAGGCCTGAGAACTTGGCGGTAGGAGCTGGGGCTGATAATCTTTGGCTGGTTTTCTGTAGGGAGAGTAGTGGACACACAATGCCAACACACACTAAGAGGGATCAAAATGTCATATTCACCAGCTGGAAGAAGACTGGAAACGAAGCATTATGGTGGGGGTGTTAAGTGTACTTGATTAACAGTAAATGATGGTATCCTTTTGTCTGTTTATATTTCCAAAGCTTGTCCAGTAAATTGGGGTGTTAGATGTGTGTGCATGTGTGTAAGTGTTGGTAAAGGATAAAAGACTCACCTCTGGGTCTTGGCACTCTCTTCCTGCGGTCTCTGAATGCAGCTCCTGACTGTAGGGCTTCCAGCAAACTATCCATCACTCCTGTCTCATCATTCTCTGGAAAAAGAGTGAGAGAGAAAGGGAGGGATGAGGGTGTGTTAGAGGACAAAGAATACAAGAAAGAGAAAGAAAAAAAAACATCAGATAAGGTGGAATTTCTATCAGTTGCTAAGGTTACAATCACAATTGCAACAGTTCAGGGCTTATAATGGCTCATCCACTGTATTACAACTTAAAAGCATGTGATGTGGAAAACAGTCTAGCCCTTAACACACTCATATATCACACGCATGCCCCTGTCATCCGATAGGAAGTATCCACTGTATGACTTAAGGTTGTGGTTAACTAATAAACAGATAGGGGGGAAACATGAACCTTAATTACAAAATTTAATATGCATTAAATGCACAGCAGTTTGATGGTATGTACACAAACAAACACAAAGAGATGCCTACATCTGGCAAATGTGGTATTTTACAATATTTACTGCTGACATACTATGACACAGCATACCAAGGTTAACTTTTAAAGCCAAACAGACACAGGAATGCATAGATGGAGAAAAAAGAAAAACAGCTTTTCATTGACATTTGACATTTAAATCATGCCTTGCGCTGGCGCAGCTGGGGAACCTGGCCTTCACACCTCAGGCAAAATGATGGACCTGGCAAGTGATTCGCAGTGAAAACAGCCTCCAACAGATGTGTGTGTGTGTGTGTGTGTGGGGTGGAAGGGGGGGCGGCGAGAGGGGGGCACATGGCAGGTATATGGAAACGTTCAGGGTCACACACAGCATAAACCTTCCAACAAATGTTTATGCCGTGATTGTTATGTACAAGTGTATGGCCAAATGTAAGCCAAATGTGCTGGGTATCATTTGTAATTTTTCAGTACTGGTACCATGATATCAGTACTTTTTGGGCAGTTTTCATGAGGCAAAGGACTGATTCATTCTAAGGGCTAGTTTGCAAAGTGCAAGAAAACATAGCATATGGAGGTGTGTGTACGTGTGTGTGTGTGTGTGTGTGTGTGTGCGTGCGCGCACAGGCGTGTATAGCAGAGATAGGCAGGCCCCACCTACACCATCCTGGTGAGCAAAGCAACTCTAAAAGATGCAATTCCCACCCCTAGCATTTACTTATTTTTTCTCCCAGTTTAGTTGTACCCAATTTGTGTGTTCTGTCCCTTGTAGCTGCTGTCACGATCTGTTAGTCTTGGCAGGGTGACTCCTACAGGTCGCCTCCGATACATATAGGGTCGCCAACTGCTTTGTTTCACCCTCCAACTCAACAGGGGTCCTGACCAACCAGTAGGACTTTCTACTGCAGCAACAAGGACATGTTCCCTCAGTAGATTTCACCTGCAAACACAGCCAATTGTGTTTGTAGGGACATCCGGCAAAGCTGGAGGCAACACTGCAGTCATGAGCAGGTGACCTCACTGCTGTGCCACCTGAGTGCCATGAGCAGTTTTGCCTGGATATTATGTAATTAGCCTATGCTGATGTCAGACAAGGTGAACCCTGCATAGTATTATGGGGCACGACTAATCTAGCTAGGTTAGACAAAATGAGCCATGTGAGCAGTTTAGACTCACGTCAGTCATCTGCACCCAGTCACTCTTGGAAAGCCTCCACAAGGTTATAGACTGGCTGCACCAGAATCTTAAAAATGCACCAAAAGTTGGCACCATTTTTTTGTGTTTGGAGGTATCAACCTGATTCATTCGAAGCCAAAACAGCATGGACTTTTGGTACCCAGCCCAAGGCAGCATTGATACAAAAATCCTACAATGGGAGTCATTCAAGACTCTTATCCCTACGAGGAAAGATAGAAGATTTTGAACTGTCATGTTTTTTAGAGAGCTGTGTTGGATGGTTCTGAATGGATCTATGTATTTTTTGATGTACAGTGTTATCTGTAAGAAAAAAAGTGACATATTTACAGCAGAAATTAACTATGAATTTTCTGAGTAAATATGTAAACACAACTTTTACCTGCATGATTATGTGATAGGTTAGATGTTGTAGAGGTGATAGATAGCCCTCCTCATAAATATCATGATGATTCAGAGTGTACAGATGAGTATAACCACGTGTAACACCGACAAAGCCCTAGGTAGCAAAATATTTGTTGACAAATACAATATAATTAAATATGAGTTTAACTAATACAAAATATATGTGTGCGGACCTGAGATTTTTTGGCCATCCATCATGCAAGAATGTTAAGCTGTTTGCCACTGGACTCTCGTATAATTAAATGTCCACTAGCAGCACACTGGAACTATCCACATGTGCTTATAAAAGCAACCAAAGCACTGCAAGCCTTCTCTTGCTTGATGCCCATCTGTCCTAATTAAAGCACACTAACTGAGATGGACAGGGGTTGTATTTTCGACCCATTCCATTTGTTTGTTTGTTTGTTTGTTTGTTTGTCAATTCTCAAGATGTGCATGAATTTTGGTGGAAAGGCTGGTCATAGGGCAAAGCAGAACTATTAACACTTCACATCAACTGGCCAAAGGGGAGTGTAGCAGTAGGTGTGGCTTGATATAAAATGAATGCAACTCTCTAATCCATTCAAGCAACATCATACAACATGGAAAGTTTGGTCATGGGGCAAGGAGGCCCTAATGAATTTTGCACACTGATTTGCCAAAATAGGGATAGGTATGCACTCTACTAGGTGCTCTCCAGTTTGCCATGCAAAGGATTGTGTATTTCATATTAACTAAAAGAAAATTTCAGAGTGCTACATTTTCATTAAAAGAAATAAAGGTTTTACAAACAAAATAAAACAAAACCAAACAAAAATAAAATAAAATGACTAAAAGTCATCAAAAATCATAAAATAAAATGCCTTGTATGAGTTTGAAACACATGAACATCAGTTAAACTCATTTCCTCGAATATTCTTCCAGAAAAAAATTCAATCTCTGTGCACTTTGTTTTAAAGGGTTTTATTTTAACTGTTGATATCCCTGCAAGATGTATTTGTGGTTTTGAGTACCTGTGGACCACTGAATATAGTTTTACAGCTCCCCTCTCTTGCCTTTCTCCCGCAGCTCTGGCAGCACGGTTCATTTAGCCAATCAGAGGAGAGAATCAGCATCTCTCCACTGATTGGCTGTTTTCTGAGTGACATATGGTCGCGCCAATCGCAGGCAAGTGACTGAAACCTATGCTGCTAAACAGTGCTAACCGGTAAACAGGAATTATCATCTTATATAGATCTATAAGATCGTCATGGCTACCACTGAGCGTGCTGTTGTACGACCATACATGTTTGAGCCCGACTCAGATCCTGAATCACAAACGGCAGGAGACACCGAACCACCTCAAATCCGTTTATTACAGGATGTTTCAGAATGGTAAGTTATGTTTGTTAAATATGTTGTAACGTTAACAAGCAAATGTCACAGTACGGAGTAATCAAAATAACAATAATGTCTGGTAAAAGGTAACGTGTTTTTGCAAAAATCAATGTGAAAACTCCTTTGACGTAAAGACAGTCTTAGTCACTATCCACTCAATAAGATGCAAGGCTACTCTGTATTCAATACAAGGATACAAGGATACAAGGATATTTATTCGTCATTATACAATAGGTTGTATAGTGAAATTAAAATGTGGTTCCCTCTTGATTGGTTAATTCATTGATTGATTGTGTAGAAAATAGAATTATTGAGCATGGAGGAGTTCAGATGGTGCATTTAGGAGTCTCACAGCCTGAGGGAAGAAGCTGCTCCTTAGCCTGGTGGTACGGCATCGGATACTTCTGAATCTTTTTCCAATACTCTACTGACTTGAAAATTTAGCAAATACCGATGGTTCAAAGTCTGGCGTTTTTAGTTGTAATGAACATTTGTGTGTGAGCTTGTTGCCTGGAGAGCGGAGGCGGACTGGCTAAGTTCGCTGGCTTTTGAGCTTGTTGCCTGGGGAGCAGAGGCGGGCTGTGGGCGGAGTCACCATCTTCATGACATCATGAAGTAATGGAAGTGCAATCTGCTCATTTTACAGGGAGAGTTTCAAAAAACGGGCTGTGTGCACTTCTCCATTTATCACAGGTTTAATGCATGGGACAGTATTAATGTGGCCTCAAGATCTTCCCTATCATGCAAAAACAACGAAAATCACATTTTTCATGCCATGGGGCCTTTAACACTGTAAAAATGTAGTTACTGATTACATACTGGTCTAAAGTGTATGGAAGACTGGCAAATCGAAAATGGAGTGTAGTATCAGTTTAATCTCAATCAACTGTTCGCAGGTCTTTATTTGTCTAAATACATTCAAAGGTACTCCTAGAGTATCCCTAAAATGGGAAACACCCTGTAGTAAAAGAAATCAATGGATGAAAATACCCTAAAAAAAATTAAGTTTTTGTACTTTCTGTTCTCATAGACTGCATTCTGTAAAATTTTAACTGCTACTGCAGCAGAGTAAAACATGAACAATGTAACAAGCCAAATATATCTGGAAATCACTCTATAATCTATTAAATTTACAGTGCTTGAGTGTTGCCTATACATCACTCTTGAGTGTTGCAGATAACATGATCCATGAGCTACTGTATCTTAAACCACACACTATTTAGAGACAGATATAGATGAAAAGCCTGTGGGTGATCAATTTCACACAGTTTTTTTTTTTTTTCTTTTACTACTCTCAAACTCAGCACTGCTAGCTGCCAATGTTTCATACTTTAGTTTCTTGACTAATTTTGAAGTTTAATGTAAATATGTGTTTATCAGATATTTGCTGGTAGTGGATTGGTTATTCACTGTCATTTTGACCATGTCACTCTGTAGCTGAAGATTAAGCATCACAAAACAGTGCAACATATTAAATAACTGTGATTCTATAATTACATAAAATGCATGGCATAGCTATGTTTGAACTGAAACATTTGTACCATTTGTACAATTCATGTAAGCCTGATTCATACAGTATGTAGTGTACAGTAACATTATGATCAGAGCTTTTAGTTTAAAGTCTAAGTGGGGCACAACTGAGAAGCAAATATGAGTTTACACACATGCTCTTGTGATGTAATGTCACTATCCAGCCCTTATCAAGCCATTCCTTCACAGTTTTCCATATTAAAATCCCCCCTTTTCCAGGCCAAAATTTTTAGACCATGCCGACTTGTTACTATTTGATTTTCACATTTACATACAGGCTAATTTTAATTTATTATTTTAATAATTTACACCAGTGGTTCTCAACTGTGGAGTCACAGTCAAAAAGTGGACTACAGGTTGATCCTTAGTGGATCGTGGGTGTGTTGGTCCAATTTGTTACAAAAAACAAAACTAATATAATCTAGTCTAATCTAATCTAATTTAATATAATCTAATCAAAACAAATCACTACAGTTTATCAGGCACTTCCAAAGATGGAAATAACCACAATGACTTTCCATACATTCCATAGAGACTGGGTAGTAACTGCTAGTTCCATGGCTAGGACACCAGCAACACAAAATTAGTGATGTACAGTGAAATAGCCCAAAGTTTTTGAGCAAAATGAGGAACTTACCACTGAAGCTAAATTGTCAGAAAACTTACCAATATTGGGCCAGTAATGACTTTAAATAACCTAAATACATTTAATGTGGACAAAACAAAAATAGCAGGTGAAGGGTCACAGGGATGATGGGCAAGAAAATATGAGAGGAACATCTAGCAGGATAAAAATGTGGGTAAAAGATGAGATAACCCAAACTGGAAGTCTAGCCCCATCTGCAACTTGCTACTTCATTCCCCTCACTGCATTCATTGGCACCAATCGTGAACAAGCTGTATCATCAGCCCTGGTGTGACTGCCAGGTTCCACCACTGATTTAGTGAAGGGTAGGAATACATTGCTCTGATTAAGATTTTGTGTTTTTCCTCAGTTCACTCTTGTCTTCCTGCAAATCCCAGTGAAACAAAGGCTTACCATACAGAGTAAATAGACCCGTTTACAGCCTATGTCATCGAAAAGCTGCACGCGCAGTTTGGTAACGGAATTGCTACTATTTTGCCCCGGCCGGACAAGTTAACAGCGTTAAAAAATACCGTTAACAGCATCAAAATGTCGGATTGTTGTGTGTACATTTGTCAAAATCAGTATTCTAAAGGCGGACTCAAGTTCTGTAGGATACCTATCGGATCGCAACCATTTCAAAGCAACCAAAGGCGGCTGTGGCTTCTAGCTGTCAAGCGTGTAGACTGGACTGAGACCACGATCAAAAATGCTCGCGTCTGCGGTGCCCATTTTATATCAGGTATGGTTATGTGTCTACTCTGTGATTTCAGTAGAAAGCCTAGTTTGCATAAACACTAGTCTGTAAAGTGTAGACCCACTAAAAAAACATACTGCCTTATCCAATAAGTATCTGTTATGAACGGGCTTGCAATTAACACTTGCTCTCAGCTAAATGTTGTAAATGACTAACAAGTTTATAACTTCTAAATTAATAAACATTTTTGAAAGATTATGAAAGAGTTACCTTCCAATCCTGATTATGACTAAGCTACGGGAGCAAAGTTTAATGGTTGTTTGCAATAAATTGCTTACTCAAATTTTTTTTTGTCTCACTCCCATTTCTTCTTTTTGCATTTTGAAGCTCTACTTAGAACCTTCTTAAGATCCAACAGTGCAAAATGTAAATTCTTGCAATTTTTCAACTGATCTTTAAAATCAGGAGTGTATATCTGGCCACTGAATATTCGGCCATTTGCTAACATCGTCTTCCCACTCACAAATAGTGTACGGATCTGGAAGCCGGTTGCCATTTGATAAATTAAGTTTGTTGGTGTAGCATTCTCGATCTTTGATATATAAAGCCCTAGTGTAGCTTGACAAGCTGTTGTTCTCTGCCATACTTCCGTTACCAGAATGCACGCGCAGCTCACATTCGTCATTGTTTACAAACAGTAAACGGGTCTATATGAGAACAGCAAGGACAGTATCCACACGTGGACATTAACTTGTTGTTGATTATAAAACATATAGATCGAATTGCGATGACAACACAATCACAACAACAGTGACCACTGGCGGTGCATTTGAAATACAGAGGCCTGTGAAATTGGCAAATCTGAGTGTTAATGCATTTGTTATTCTGTCTCAATTATAATGTTAAGCACATCAGGCCTTGTAACCAGTGAGACGGAGGCTGAGGTTGAAAAAGATGCTTAAGTACCTCGATCCTGTGTGCTTGACTGGAGTATGCTTGGCTATAACCGAAATTGTTGAATTTAGAGCTAATATCTGAATATTTGTTCGTAGTGACCAGCTACTTCTATTTCCATTATGCCTTGCCCTCCATGACTTCGTCATCTGCACTGAAAGAAAACGTCTATTTCCATTATTCAACCTATCAGGTCTGGCAAATGTCAACTGTCAATCAGAGATGAAGAATGCATGACAAGTCTGATAGATAGTATTCTCTGAACCCATTCATGTTTCTCTATAAGCCTCAGAACAATGAATTCATATTCTTATTGAAATGCAAGAAACAACGTACAAAGACATGGTTAGTGTAAATCAAAATGTCAGTTTCTTTTGTCTTGCTGCGGGCGATTGCTTTATATATTTACTACAGCCTGAAGTTATCTATCATATCCCAATGCAATAGCAATTTTCCTGAAAGCAAACACACACGTTGCAAATGAAGTGAATTCAAATGCCCCTCATTTGAATAACATGTAGAGTAGTGTATGTGTGGCGTGTGTCTGTGCAACGTGCATTGCTTCTATGTGGAAGCATTTACCTGAGCCTGATAGTGCTGGTCTACATTAACAGAAATTAATGATGACTGGGTTGGCTGTCCCTGACACAGTCACCCTCTGTCCTCCTGTGGGGATAAATCTCTGTGCTTGGCTGCTTCCCAGCTCTGTTATCAAGTTCACCTCCTCTGTCAGGCGCCCCCAAGCTCTCCTCAATCTGCATCCCCTCCATAGCGAGACCTACTACCCATGACTGCTGCCTCCATACCAAACCATGGGGTCTGCTAACCCACTGGCGGGTTCAAGCAGTGGCCAGAGGTAGCATGGGTCACCCCTGAAATTTGACTGGCCAGAAGAGGTGCCACCCCAAAATTCAAATCTATGATTAGCTATTAGTAAGCAGAATTGGGACTGCTGAGCTTCTCCACTAGTGTCTTGTTTTACCGTCATTTAGTGCGGCACCAGAGCTGCAGTTAACTACTATGTACCAACACCTGGGTATGTAGTACTTTCAGTTATTGTGTAGTAAGCACTCACTCTATTTGGTTTTGGTATTATAAGTGTTGTTTTTAATTTTTCAGCTTTTAAATTATACATTTGTAATTTATTTTATATTTGACATTTTATTTATTTAAAGATTGATTGCACAACTTTACTGTTAATTCAGATTCAACATGTTATTGTTTGTTAAAACTAGGCTACATACGATAGAGATTTCTAGAGATCTACTTAAGACAACTGATAATATTAAAAGGGTAATTTTGTCATCATCTTCTCATATAGATTTCTCAGACTCAGACAAGGATAATGGGGATGAATCAGTAGCCTCATCTCATGTGAGTAAGACTCAGAATATGTATTTTCCTTCTGTAAAATTGTCAGTGTTATGGGTCTACTATAGCTACTATGCTTTGGGGCAACTTCTCATATAGGCTCCAATTTGCTGTCATTCTGGGCAAAGCACATTGTACCCATACAAACTGTGAAAAATGCTAAATATGTTTACTTAAACTAATTAATTGATATAAGTGATAATCCCGGTATTTCTTCAGGTGTGTCATGTCAGCTACACTCTGACACTGAGACTGACACTGAGAGCCATCAAGAGGTAACTGCTGGATGTAGGGGTAATAATGATGGCAGAGAGGCCCAGATGTCAGAACTAAATGCAGCAGCACCTCTTGCTCTACCTGAACTGTATGGTATGCATTAGAATTTTATTTTGCATGTGAAAATATATTGTAATTGTATTTCCGGTATTCCATCTGGAATAATTCATAAACGAACAAAGCTAGTGGTACTATGCTTGTGACTGACAGGACACACAATTCAAGATCTGATTCTGCAGAATTTTTCACTTTAAGGTATTTTGAAGTGAAGAGGGTGCACTTAGGTTATTCCAGAATGATAGGCTATTCAATCAAACTCAGTGAACTACGTCATTGTAACAGGTTGGGTTTGGGGTTGTGAGGCTTTACTTGGTGCTTTAGTCAGGGCCCCGTATGGACCACCCCAGTCAAAACAGTCTGGACATGCCAGTGTGTTAACCCAGGAGTAAGCAAACTGTGTGCCATAGTGAGCCGAGAGTCTGCAGGCTTTCATTCCAACCAAAAATCCCACCTGGTGATTTCACTGTTTAGTTCCTCCTCTCTGTTGGAAAGTGAGGTAATCAGTGAAATCACCTGGTGTTGGTTGGAATGAAACCTGCGGACTCGGTTCACTATGGCACATGGCTGCCTACCCCTGTGCTAACCCAATAGTGGATCTCCTCTCCTTTCCTGTAGCCGGCCATGATGACTTCTAGTCTCTCCTCTTCTACAAGCACTGTCAGTCGTCTCCACACTGCATGATCGCCTCTACAGCAAACACTCCTTCACTTGTAGGCTCCAGTATTCAGGGCACAGGGTCCCCAGAGTGGTGGGCTGCTGTTGTACCAGAACCCGAAGCCAAGCAACCACTGCAACATGCACTCTAACAGACACACACGGTGGCTACATCGTGGCCTACTTCACGGCCTGCCTGCTGCTGTATGTGCATGTGCTGGGCTTTTCATTTGCAAGAGATTCACTCTTCTGGCTGATACGGGCCTAGTTCTTCATCATTACACAGAGCAGAATGGCAGCAAAAATTTCTGTGGAAAACCAGCACTCTTCGACGTCCAAATATGTCTCCACTGCTGTGGCAATTCATCACAGGCAGCAAGCTTTACACTTCCCAGCAAGTCACGCACATACACACAAAAATACAGACATACGCACAGAAAACAAGCAAAAAGGAGCAGATCAATCTGTCGCAACCTGCAGTGTGTGCCTTAGTGTGTAGTACTCTGTTTGACTCCAACCCACAAGAACATAAAACACTCTCTGAGCCTCAGGAGGCGAGAAAAAAACAAAACCCGCTCAGATCTCCCAACTCAGGATTATATGGGAGCACAAACAGTCCAATTTTACACATCAATCAAGGGCACCTCAGACAGGCATAGACAGAAAACTGCTTTATAGAACGGAGACAAAAGATACTTTCAGACAGCCAAACACTGAGAATCATGACACATATTTATATACTCACACCCACATGCCCACAAACTTACAGAGAGATCATAGACACGTCAGTTTGCATGGGTAGTAATGGAGGAGGAAAACACGGTGAAGCCAATATTAGTCAAACTAGTAGCTGTGAAAATGGGTTTGAGACAGTTATTCAGCATGTGGCAAGTTGTGCCGAGGAGGATGTGGAGATAGAACAAAAAAGAAGGAGAGGATTGGGACAATGAAGATTGGTATTCCAGCTTTGACAGTGGAGCTACTGATTGGTGCTTTGATGGGCACAATTTTCCTGCCTCTTTCTATTCTGCTCCATCTGGGACCAAAGCTCTCATGACAAGTGTGAAGTGAAGCACATAGATGTTCTGTTTTAACTTTCACAAAAATGAAGACACCCTCGTAAACCAGTTTTGACCTCTGTGATATCTATTTAAAGAGTAGTAAGAGTTCAGTGTCTGCTTTGTGTTCATGTCCTCTTGATTGTTTCTCTACAGTCAAGTCCAAGTCCCAAGTTTCACAGTGAAAGAAAGTAGCAATTGAGCAGAATGGACTTCACTGGGAAGTGTGTGGCATGTTTGTCCTCCACTTTGAAAACACAAAAACAAAAACAAAAAGGAACAGGTTAGATGAACAAGAAGGTAAACAAAAGCAGAGGGGTGTCCTTCAAACCAGGAAAACAAAAGAAACAACACAAGGAATGGATTCAGGGGAGAGTTGGACCACCACCTCGGGGAATAGGCTGTAGTTATCCAGTTATCCTCCTGTCTGTAGTGAAACTTCAATCACCATCTATTTAATCAGAGCCAGCCCAGAGTGGCGTTTTCCATTGTCTAGACAAACAGCCTGTCCATGTGTCGATGTCTACCCTCTATTCAGACCAGCACTAATGCCTCCAGCCACTTCACTCAACAGGATGTGGCACTTATCATCAGGACATTGACCCGGTAGTAACACTGCTTAGCAGAGGTGGACCGCAAGGCAAGAAATAGGTTCAACTGGGCTAGGACTGAAAAAAGGAGGACAGAAAATGACATGCTGGAGTAAAATACAGGCCTACTGCTATGTTTCCTTGGGAAGAAATAGTTCAGTGGGACTAATCAAACCCTCTCTCTTGCGTTCCCCATTCTAATTTACTGACCCTTTGAACAGCAAATAGGCAAGTCATTCAGTGGGTACCGAGTGAGGTTGTACCCATTGATTGGCCACTGATCATAAAGGGCTGATAAATGTTCTAAATAGGTCATCAGTGACTGCCTGATTGCCATTTCAACTGCCAACTCTTAAAAT
Organism: Myripristis jacobus; assembly: GCA_900302555.1. Lineage (NCBI taxonomy): Eukaryota > Metazoa > Chordata > Actinopteri > Holocentriformes > Holocentridae > Myripristis > Myripristis jacobus. The sequence continues at coordinate 32,313 of OMLB01063063.1, read as the reverse complement.
AAAAATTCAAAAAGTTTTAAGCGCTGCATCAGGAAAGTGGTTGAGGATCCAATTTGCTGGAGTCAGCAGAACACCAGTAGCGTGCTCATGTTGTCCATCCAGCACTGACAGTTCATCTCTGCCCTGTGTGTGTGTGTGTGTGTGTGTGTGTGTGTGTGTGTGTGTGTGTGTGTGTGTGTGTATGTGTGGTTGGAATCAGCTCCAAAGAAGCTAACTGGTGCATAATGCTGTTGAAAACAGAATCCTTTTTGCACATCCCCTTCCTATATGGCCAGTTGACAACAAATGTAAAGACATCAGAATAGTATAAAGCCAGCAGGTGAGCACCATTACGATACAAATGCATCACAAAGAGGGCACTGCAAGTTTGTCCATATAAGAAATTCGAATCACATCTTATATAAGCCACCTTTCCCCCCAAAGATTTCTTTTTCTATCTTCCTTTCTGACGCTCTCTCTGATGCCCCTCCTATGTGCTTTTAGCATCTTTGCATGCAGGGGTGCGTCTCTAGCTGTTCCTCTATTTGACGTCTTAATAGTTCATTGCTTGTAGCCATGTAGGGAATGTTAAATAAAGCTCTGATGTGTAATTTGTCGCTCCACAAACATTCCCGCTCCCGGCCTACCCTGGGAGTTAATGCAACAGATTTGTCATACACAAGGCAGGCACAGCTAGGAGGAGGAGGAAAAAAACACCTATTCAATCTGAATTTCAATCTCCATAGGGCTCTATGCAAATGCATGCATGCTGATGCTCTCTCGCTCTCTCTCTCTCTCTCCCTCAGACTACCAGAAGGCACAGTGCAGCATACGGAGCCATGCTGCACATTATTGTGTAGGTAGGAGCCAATTTGGTGGAAGGTAAAGAAGCTGCAGGGAGATGAGAATGAAACGGGGAGAGCCTCACAGTGAAGGTGTACACAAGACGGCAAATCTCAGGCTAAAATTAAACTAAATGCAGGTACATGTAGTAGGTAAGGAAGCTGAATTCCGTTTCGATCATTTTCTGCCTGAATCCCTCCCCCGCCCTTCCGCTGTCTCTCATTGCTGTGCCCTTCAGCATAATGTGGGTATGCAGTCTCTCTGGGGCTTTTTAGGGAATTGATGGATAATCAGATGATTACAGAGAAAATCTCCATTGAGGACAATCCTCCCTGACAAACAAAGAGAAAGCTCTTTAGTTAATAAATAGTCTGTGTTGAGAGAGAGAGAGAGAGAGAGAGAGAGAGAGAGAGAGAGAAAGAGAGAAAGGGGGAGGTGGGGCTGCAACAACAGCTTCTAACAGAAAAAAACGAATACTGGCAACA
>OMLB01063063.1:1624-30986 GCA_900302555.1 Myripristis jacobus | reverse complement strand
AGAGAGAGAGAGAGAGAGAGAGAGAGAGAGAGAGAGACAGAAAATCCTGTCCTGGATTGGCAGCACAATGCCAAATCTCAGTCACTCATTCATTTTATCACAACTATCTGTGTGTGTGTGTGTGTGTGTGTGTGTGTGTGTGTGTGTGTGTGTGTGTGTGTGTGTGTGTGCATGCATGCATATGTCAAATTTTTGCCAGAAACATCACTTCTTGGGGATGTCAGAGACTTTCCCTTTAGCTTTATCTTAATTTGAGCGTATCTAAATAAATTTCAAGCTCTAGGCATATTTGTATAAGCCTTTATGACAACATTTGGCTGAAGTTTGCTCTTATAATTTTGTTCTTATTTCTGAACTACTTTTCTGAGGCAGAAAAGTTTGGAATGGAAGAAAACCCAACACAAATAAGCACAGAGAGAGACAGACAAATACAAGCTGTCACTCTGAGTAAGTAACATGCCAGAATTATTAAAATTTGCACAAGAAAACAAATATTACCTTACTATGCACACACATAGACACCAACATACATAGGCACACACACAAGTTACATCTGTCTTTCAAATGCAGCAGATTGGTGGCAGCCCATAATTTTTGTTGGCTCTAACCTTGGCCCTGGTGTTTTGAGATAACCACAGCACGGCAGAGCAGTGACATACAAACTATTGGACATATATCAACATATATCGCATAACCACCAGATTGCCTGCTCATTCACCACAACTGGACATGACCCTGCTAAATTCCTGCCTTCTACCAACATGGGTTTGGATGAGATGAGCAGCGTAGAACCATTTAACGAGTCAAAGCTAACACTTGGCATTTGTAACATTACAGGGATGTGTGTGATAAGAGATGAAATACTGGACTCTAAACCTCTAGCAGAGTAAAGGGAAAAATGGGGAGGAGTGTGGCTTTTTTTTTTTTTTTTTTGAAGCCAAGTGAGGCCTGGCTTGGCTAGGTGCTATGCCCGGAGTAGTATTTTTTGGCCTGGATGGAGCATGGTGGCTCTCCACTTGCACTATAGGGTCTACAGGACTGCTGCACTGGCTGGCATGGTCATGTTAGCGAGATGCTGGTGCACAGTTGGTACTGCCAAGCACAGCTGCTTTGCCAGCCTTGGCTTTGGGCATTGCAAATAGGTCTGGAGGAGTGCTGTCCCTGGCATCAGTGCTTATCCAAAGTTTAAAAAAAAAGAAAGAAAGAAAGCAAATAAAGAAAATAAAGAAATAAAACACTCTGGCACTTGGCACAAGATGATCTGGCACAGAGCAGACATTATCTTCTTCATAACTATGCCTGAACCTGCTTAGTAAATAGAGTTAGCATTCCAGTTACCTTATCACCGGGTGCCACAGTCACACTCTGGGATTAAAGAGACTATCGAAGCAGATGGTCAACTTGGGACAACTCAGTGATTCAGAGGCACACTGCCATGTTATTACCTGAAGTAAAGTTAATAGTGTTAACATGATATGTGACTTCATATCAAAAGATTATCAATTTGACCAGCAGCCTTTACTGACTGTGGCACAACGTCCTGCCAATTAAACAGGGGTGTTAACTCTACTCACAGGGCAGCCTTGCCGTTAGAGAGGCTGTCCTTCAAGCTGCCGGCTTGGTGTAAAGCTTTGTGTTGGCAACCATACATCCTGCTTAAGTGTCCTTGAGAAACACAGTGGAACCCTACAAGCTCCATTAGTGCTATTTTAGCTGACCCTGTGCCCTGACCTCTCTGAAGTAGCCGACGCAAGAAGAGAATTTCCAAGTGGATCAATAAAGTATCACATTATCCTTGCAATTACTTGGCTGAAATCTTGCAAAGTTTGGCATTGAAGATAGTAAGAAACTTGCTGGGTTGGAATCACAGAACGTCACTCCAGTGAGTGCAACAACATAGGGATGATGTGTTCACATAAACACAATAGCACACCAACATTTAATAAGACCCTTCAATAATAAATGCTAGTGTCTAACCAGATTAATGTAGCTTAAGCTGTTCTGCAGTGAAATGTGACAGGAAATACATGTGTGGCATGGCAATAGACAATGTGAAAGTCTAATCTAGTTGCAGTGAAAATCACTTTTGATTTTGGAAAACTATACATGAAATCCCTGTGCAGTTTGCCAAACCTGATGCAAAACAAGTCTAAAGAGCTAATGATATGAGATTGAAACAGGCTGAGTAGGGAGGAAAAAAAATATCATGAAATCTTTTTTGACATTGTATTCTTGCATTGTTTTACCACTAATTTTAAATGGAACTTCCCTCCAACATTACACAATCAATCCAGATCAATCCACCAATAAGCACATGCTTACTGAGGAGATGTGAGTTAACTCTGAAAGAGACAAATACTGAATTGTGGAAAAATAGGCACAGCTTCATTTAATCATTATATTGGGTCTTTTGCTTCCTTGATAAATGAGAGTCATTGTCTTTAAATGATCTTGCACGCAATTGGACGCTGGATTGATTTCGCAGACAGCTGGATGCAGAGGGCTTAACGATGCAAGGGTTGATAGGCAAAGTGGAGTGAACAATCTCTACCTGCATTGACCTCCAGCAGTCTCTTCTTCTTCTGCTGCCTCTCTTGCTTTTCACGCTCGGCCTTTTCCTTTGCTGCCCGTGCTCTCCTCTGTTTCTCCTCTGCCTCCCTCCTCCTCAGGTTTTCCTTCAGTGCTTGCTGTCGGGGTGAGAGAGAGACAGCAAGAGACAGAGAGAGGAAGAGGAAGAGATGAGACAGAGGGAGAGAGAAAGAGAGAGAGAGAGAGATTGCTAAGTGGGGTAAATTATAGCAGTGTAGGGTCTGTCAGAGGAAGAGGCAGCTGTCAAACCCTACAGACATCTTCATCAGGCACCATTAAAGGCAGATGACGCCTCTCAGGTGCCTTGCCACTCCAGTCTCCGCTGACACAAAACGACCACACACCAGGGATTTCACAAAAGGAAAAAGAGACTCAGATGGTAAGATGCGTAGAATGAGCTGTGATGAAGAAAGGCACTCTTGTTGGTTTTCTGTTTGTATGTGACTTATTCCCAGAAAATGCATAATATTCTTTTCTAATTTTATTTTTGTGTCTTGCCCCATCGGCATCTGGATAATCTTGTTGTAAGTTTTCAATAGTCTTTTAAGGGATAATGCAGCCACTATTCTAGCCTATCATATTTCTCAGCTGTTTCTCATCTGTTTGGCAAAAGACTTTCCAGTCTTTTGCCAAAATTAAACGCATCATCACTAGCAGTGGGATACAGAAATAATAGAAGAGGAACAAACAAACAACCAAACAAACAAACAATGCTGCAATGTGTAAAAATTACATGAGGTGAATAAACAGGATAAAAACCCTGTCACAAATTAAATTCTAAATAGGAGTATCAGACCATTGCCTGTGTGTGTGTGTGCGGGCATATATGCGCGGGTTAGTAAGAGAGTTTCAGCAACACCTGCTGGCTATTGTGTGAGCTCGGTCCAGTCAATTAACAGTAGGTGGGTTCAACAGCTATGCTAATGCAACAGCAAGCAACTGCAACACGCCATAGCTGCTGAGCTGAACACAGCTTACGGGTGCTGCTGTGTGGGAGGCTGTTGATGTCTGCCATGCCACCTGTGGATCTATACAAAAACCCACATTTAAAAACACCTGAATTTGACAGGCACTGACTGCATGAATCCAAAGTCAACTGCCGGCTCTTTTTAAAATTGCAGGAATATTTCTGAAGCCTTTCTCCGTGTACCTTTCACAGCCTAATCCGTGGGAGGAACACTATCAACTTACCAGAGAATCCTCCCCACAAAAAACTTCTTCATGAAAGTTATAATAGATCAATACTGTAATAGAGCTGGAATTTAATTAAGAGATCAGAATACTTTAATGCCTGCATAAGCAATGCTCTTAAAGCACATCTGATTAATGAATGCACTTATTCTCTTGTCTCGTAAATATGTACTGTATAATTTATGACCCTTATGCATGCTGATAGTTTGATTGCCATTTTCTATATTATTCGGATTTTAATGACTGAAATTCATGAAGAAGAAAAAAAAAACTACCTGTTCTGCCTCTCACTGAAAGCTAGAATGTAGTTCAGCTAAAAGGATGTTCCATGGAAGAGCAGCAATTCACACTTCACAACTTACTTTCATGAATTGCAAATGGTCAGCTTCGTTTGGTTTTACCATCACTCTTTTCCACCAAAGCCACAACTTGCTTGCTGTCTGTGTCCCAAACTGTACGACAAATTAGCACTTAACAATCCTTGTAACTGTCAGTTGATGCGATAAGGACTCCAGATTGCAAAAAAAATATATATGTAAAGGATGTCTAGATTTATTTGCGCTTGCCAACTCATGTATATTTGCGCTGCCCAGCGTGAATTCACAAGTATTCATGTCTTTGTATTGACTCTGTATGTAATTGCCTTGTGTGAAAAACTTCCTTCGTGTTTAGTCTGAACACACATTTAATCTGGCCCAGCAATAAATCAAAGAGAAACAAAATGTAAAATACATTTATGTGTTGCAAAGTAAGAATGTCGCAACTAAAACATGGTGGTTGGAAATATACATACACTGTGTAAGAGAAAATCTTTGTCTTGAACAACTACATGTCCTGTGTATACAACAAAAGGGCTAGCCCTATAATGCACAGAACTTTCAAAATGGCTGGGAACAATCTTATAAGATGCAGTACATCTTAATTCCTTCCTGCCTATCTATCAAGTGTAATTTCTTTCAGGTATCTGCTGAAGATTAACCACTGCAGGTACAGGCTCCATAATCTGTGCCAGTTGTTAGATTCACACTATGGTGTCAATAGCTCCATTCTACCCGGGCTGGAGGAGAGACTGTGTGTGATTTAATAGAGTGGTAGTATGATTGCCATCCAAATCAATAGCCAGGCATTTAGAGCTACGAAGCCTGGGTTCTTATTAAACCTCTAACTCCTCCTCTTCCTCTACCCCCTTGTTTGTTCATAGTCAGGTAAAGCAGTCACACCAAACAAACATGAACAGATGCACACACAAACGCACAAGAGCAGTAGTTAAGGGAGAACTGCAGTGGTAAAATGAAGTAGCGGGGCAGTTACTTACTGAGGCAAACTGACAACCTCTCATTAGCTTTGAATACAACTGACCGCTGTTGGAGGCAATATAGCTGATTTGAATTCAAAATGGTTTGGTGTAGTTGATTCAGCAACAACATGTGACCTGAGTTACAGAGATCTGAAAACATCACTAAACATGACTAGATTGATATGGGATGGTCCACTCCAGTGTACTGTAACTTTGCCCCCTAACTGATTAAAAAAAAACCTCTTTTTTGCCCCTTTGAGAAGCAGAGGCCTGTATGTCACAGTGTGTCTGTCAGGTACAGAGTGGTATATCTCCATGACATTTGGTGACAACATTAGTGTTGCCACCAAATGTCATGGGATGAAACCGAGCGATTTTGGTGACCTCATCTTTCCCCTAGGGCCACCAGAAGGCCCAGCACACTTGTTTAAAAAACAGCATCTGTGACTTTATAAAGAAGGTGTGGAGGCTGCATGGATACAGAGACTCAAACTGAGCTTTGTGGGCTGCTTAGCAAGCATGTGCTGCCAAAAAAAACCCAAAAAACATTAATCTAAACATACTTGCATGCACAAACAATAGCAGCTAACAACACTGGCAAGCACCAATCAACAAGACTAGATTCAAAGGACAGCGATTGATGATTTCATGAAATATACCACTGAGAGAAATACCACACACCAATAGCTAGAGGAGGCTGGAGGTGGGAAATGGGACTGAATAACAATCCATCTGCTGGAGAAAGGGGGAGGTGAGAGACTGGGGGAGGGGTATGGGGGATGGAAGGAGAAAAAAAAAACAGGCAGGGACAATCTGTCTAGTGATGGGGAGGTCCTGCTGGCATCTTTTCAGTAGCATCACCTTATCTGGACAGGAGGAGAAGAGAGGGCTATTACTATTTTTAAATGAAACCATCTTCTCCACAAAAATTAACTTTGATTTGATGGAACAACTGTGTTGGTTGCCCATGGCAACCAGTGATTCACAAATGAGTATGTTCTTAATGGGTGCCCAATCTAGTAAATTGTGGGTACCGAATAACAAATAGAAAAAGGGGAGGGCAGGAGGATTGATGTATAATACATTTTCAATAAGGCACAACTAAGTGATTCCGGGTTACAAGTAGACAGCTGTGATGGATGCCTAATGTGGAATTAGTCAAAACTGTGATGCCCCTTCCCCTTTTCTCTATCAAGGCAGCAATCTCATTAAAAAGTCGACATCAATTACTATAACAGCATTTAAACCTAAATGCATTACAAGCAAGCAAACCTGTCCCCAACCTCAACCCCAAGCATTTTCATACACACAACAAAGTGTTGAAATGCAGTCTCTCATACTGGATTGCTTATTACATTTATGAGAAAACACATTTCAAACAACTAAACAGCTCAAGGAAGATATACGATTACCTCCAGTTTTGGAGATAAAAGGAAGGTAAAAACTACAAGATGCCCTGAAGAAAGATTATTGCAGGTCTGCAAAACAAATGACAGCTGGACTATGAAATTAACAACTGCAGGTCGATACTAATACACAAAGTTTTTAAGTTTAAGTTGAGGTTTCACTTTGTTTCACTCAAAATTTGATTTGTGGAACCGATGTTTTCAATAGTGCGGGTATGCAGATCTATGAGAGCCATCTGTAGAGAGGCACGGTGACATCTTGTTCAAACCTTGACCCTTACTGCTCTCGACAGCCCAGGAAAAACAATGATTAGTCGATAGTGGGTCAATACAACAAGTGTGCTTGTTTAAGCAAGGATCATGTTCGCGCTCAACAAAGAGAATGAAGCAGGAAAAGGAGCAGCTGAAAAACAGGGTCAAGAAAGCCCTTTGTTATAAAAAGACATAAAGAATGAAGGAGGAGGAGGAGAGGACAAACTGTCATGCTGTCTCCCATAGCCATGGCATTAGAACCAACCAGCTAGCAAGAACTGCCAAGCCCAGTAGTAATCCCAACATTATTAAGCTTCCGAAAGTGTTTTGGCTATTCATTTGTAGCACCAAAGTTTCAAATAGCAGGGTGGGATATGGTTCCAATTATTCAACCGATCAGAGAATTTACAGTGAAACAGTAACTAACATGAGGGAAATCACTTGTTGAACCACTATACCATGTGATTGGCTAACTCTAGGATTTTGCCTTGTGCACAAATTTAACCCTCCTATTATGTTTGGGGTCAATTTGACCCCAGCCAACGTTTCACGTCTCTAAATAAATGATTAACATCATTTTTTTTTTGCTTCATATTTGACTTTTCCTAATGTAATGGGTACTACCGGGTAAACATGAAATTGACATGATGATATGTTTTCAATGTCCTGTTCACACTTTGTAATGCATCGGTTATAAATAACAAAACTCTGTACTTATAAAAAATATAAAGCCATTAAAACACCAAAAATTAATATTTCTTTCCAATTTTAGGTCAATCAATGAGATTTTATGGTGATTTGCATATTTTTCCATAGTTGCGTAATAGGAATACTGGATGTATAAGTGGGGGGGGGGGTTATGTTTTATTTAAAGGGCTTTTTAGGTCGTCAACAAAGAAACATAAAGTACCTGACACATAAACTTTGGTAACAATTTTAGTTATAATAATTTTGTGGAAGTTTAAACTGCTGGGGTCAAACTGACACCAAACATAAAAGATGTTCGTAAATTTCAAGGAGGGTTAAGCTTGCCTTTACTTTAAGTATGGACTATATCATATTTCTATTCTTGTTTTATTCATTCCCTTTTGCATTATGTTTCTCTTCTACACGTGTCCATCACATTTTGACTTGTTGCTCTGGTTTTCCTTTTCTCTTATAAATAACCTTCATAAGTCAGTTTTAAAGACTGCTGTATGAATAAAGGTGATTATTATTATTACTACAGTATAGAGAAGTTGATGTTTCTAAACGTAGCCAAAGAAGGAGTAATGGTTGAGGCCACAATAACACAATAACGTTTGTCTTTTCTGGCAGTGGATCAACATTTACATCGAGTAAAGCAACCTTTATTAGTGAGACAACATACATGCATGTGACACTGATCAAAGAAACCCAGAAACATCTGGGGCTGAAGACTATACACTTTATGCTCTTGTGCACTTTATATACTCATTACCTCCTTGCACTGCCTTGTAGCACCTCTGTCCTTTGGACCAGAACCAGAGCTTTATGGCACTTGACGTTGATGTTCTCTCCCGAATAGATCTCTGCTTGTGGTGTATTAAAATCTAATATGTGTGTCTCTTTGGATAAAAGTGTCTGCTAAATGAATTGTAATTGCAACTGTAAAGAAATATACTCACAGTCACAGTCAGCGAAGACGATGTTTGGGTTTTTGCCCCCCAATTCTAGCGTGACTCTTTTCAGGTTGGTGTCACCTGCAGCCTTCTGGATAATTTTCCCAACCTGGCAACAGTGTGAGACGCATAGTGAAACTGCAGTGACGGAGCTGGCTAACATCACTAAACCTGGCAAACAGGGATAAGGGAGACTCACAAACAAATGACAAGACTTTAAGAATAAAGGCCATAGACTAGACTTGAATACACAAGATTAGAATCGACTAGAATCAACTAGAAAAGACAAGGACAAATGAAAACAAAATGTGAAAAGAGTACAGAATAGAAGAAGTAAAAACCAGAATACATGGAAGACAAGAGATCAGAATAGAATAGAAGAGAATTTAGTATCACAAAGGAAGATAAAATTGAAAAAGTACAGGAAGGGGACAAAATGTAGTACAATAGAAATATGATAATAGAACTGAGCAGAAAAGAACAGAATAGCATAGAATAATTGTAAATTTACCTGAAGGATCGTTTATTTAATATGCCGTTTATGTCAACAGATACTCACAGCAGTTGATCCAGTAAAGGCAACTTTATCGATGTCCATGTGGTGAGCAATAGCGCAGCCTGCTGTCGGCCCGTAACCCGGCAACACGTTCACAACGCCTGGAGGAAACCCAGCCTGCGCCCAGAGAGAGGGGAGGGCAGACACTGGTGTGACTATGGCATCTGCTCCGCTTTTATGAAAGAATATTTTTAGAGGAGCGCTCTTTCTACTTTTACAAGCCGGCCATGACAATTTCTGATTGCAAGTTTATTGCTTTTGTCCACCTGTTCCTTTTTAACCGTTCTGATGTGGAGGAGAAGCAATAATCTTAATCTGTGTACCTCTTTGATGAGCGCTGCCATGTGCAGGGCTGTTAGTGGGGTCTGTTCAGCAGGTTTGATCACCACAGTGTTTCCACAGCACAGAGCTGGAGCGATCTTCCACGCAAACATCATCACTGGAAAATTCCACTGCAGAAAAAAATGCACAAAGTCTCTTGTAAATATAAATTATATTTTATAGGCGTGCGTGTCAAATCACTTAGATCTGTCTTTGTTTTGGAGTTTGAAGTGTGGTTACGTGCAAGTAATTATGACATAATTTGAAAAAAGTGCATTTACATGCATTTATTAGATGGTCAGGATTTATAGGTATTAATTGTAATAATTTCTGATATGCTCACAGAACATAGAAACACAAGTATTATTAGTGATGCTGTCTCACAGCGCGCAGTCTTTTCCCTGTCAACTTTCTTTGTGACCACTTTGAGACACAAATAAAATCACACCAAGGTGTTTTTCAAAATAAAGCACAAGTTTGAGTAGAGACCTAAATGTTTTTTTGCATTAGTTATAAAAAAAAAATTATGTATATACGTTGCTACTCACAGGAATGATCTGGCCACACACTCCGATGGGCTCATGCCGTGTGTAAGTGAAATACTCTCCATCTAAAAATGATTTTTTGAATGGACAGCATGAAATGCATGAGTGACATCTTATATGTTGTAACAACTGCAGCAGAACACGTATATTTTTACTGATTGTTCACAGCCCAAACTGAAAGGGAAACCGCTCACCAATAGGAATGGTTTTGCCGTGGATCTTATCAGCCCAGCCGCCATAGTACCTCAGGGTTTTGATTGTGGCCATTAGATCTACAAAGAATGCCATGAGAAACACTTTTCCAGAGTCCAGAGCCTCCAGGGTCTAGAAAAACAGAAATACACAGCAACTATTACACAAAGGCCAGCTCTGTTACCACTACTGCCTGGTAATAAATTAGCTGAGGATGTTGTGAGTGTATGTGTGTGTGTATTTATGTCCCTCACTGCCAGCAGTAACTGGTCTCTCTCCACCAAGTCAGCCAGTTTGCTGAGCAGGTGACCGCGGTCCGAGGCATCCATGGATCGCCATGGTGACCCCATCTGGAAGGCAGCTCTGGCACTCCTCACCGCTTTGTCTACATCCTCCTGCAAGGGGTTCATGTTTGAGGTTCAGCACTTTGACAGCATATACACACACATACATCTGTACACAAAAATGCATACAAGAGCACAATACGCACACACACACACACACACACGTTACATAACACATATTCTAATGCCTCAGCTGCTGGTGCGGAGGGGAAAAACATGTCTCTCAACATACTTACTGCGTCAGCCTCCTCCACTTCACACAGTAACTCTCCTGTAGCGGGATTATGCACAGGGATCTTCCTCCCACTGCTTGACTCGTGCCACTCATTGTTGATGAACAACTGAAACACCAGAGGAGATTTTTTTTTTATTTTTAAATCATGCAGATTGTGATACTTCCATCAGCATCCCCCCTAGACACAAAGCAGATCAAAGACTATCCTCCACACATGGAACAATGTATCAACTTTTCCAGATCTGACAAAATCAATAACAGGCTTCCTATATTAAATGGGAGTCATTTTACTTGCTCGGATATATTTTATGAGATGCATCTGCATGCAGTAAAGCATGTAGATTAAAAGAGTAAATCCAGGTAATTACCTTCAACAGTAACCTAACTGATAAAGGCCCAGTAAAGATTTTATGGTCTTCCTCTGTTGCTGGGAACTATCTTTAATGTCGTTAAAACCAGACTTACATTCTCCTCTGTAAAACAGGCTACTAATTACAAACCAACACGCCTTATGTTCCTTTTTCTTCTTTGGACACAAACCATAACCTCTACATGGCAACATCTTTGGTACATAATGCTATAGGGTGCACTGAACAGATTAACAACAGCTTGAGCGACCTAAATGTAGACTGAATCATAAAACTCCATCTCCAGCTCACCATCTTCACAATTAAAATTGTAGTCTGAAAATGAATCCAAAATCATAATTGTTACGTCTGAAGTAAGACGCATTTTATGATGTTTTTATGACACAGATTATGACATTTCATTGTTTACAGGCATTTCTGTAATTCCGAAACTAAAAGGATCATTTTGCTGTGGACTTTGACAGCAAAACTCAACATGCAAACACTGACTGATTAACATATTTTAGCAAATTCTCATCGCACTGGTGCTTGGCGATTTAGTGCATCCGACCCTCGAGTTTTGTTTGATTCTGTTCAGTCTGACTCTGGTTGTGGACTCAGCCTACCTTGGTATACTGGATGTGCACGTCAGGGATGGGCATGGGCAGGGCCGGAGTCCCTGGTCCCTCTACATGCTGTGGTCTGTGGCTCTGGTTCTGGTTGGGATCCTGGTGAGTGTGTCCATTTCCAGGCTGCTTCTTGTGGCCTTTGTCAGGCTGGGAGCTCATGTTGATCTGTCTTCCCTCTGAAAATAAATAAATAAATAGATTTTAAATAAAAATCACAAATGCAAAGTACTGTGTTTATTTGCCTCTGCATGTGTGCTTGCTCGAGTGCGTGCATGCATGTGTGACTGCGTGCTTCCCCATGCGCGGCACTGCATGCGTGTTTGAGCGCCTGATTGCGTAAGTGAGAGTCTGGATCACTGAGTGAGAATGGCTCCTTTCTTGTTTTGTCATAACCCTGTGCATAAGATGCCACCCCATCCATCAGGAATGGGGAGAAGCCATGCCAAATGAGGTACTGGCATTGTCAGCAGGGTAACACCACAGGGTCAAGGGCTACGACTGGCACCGTAAAGTCGGGCTGGCTCTGAGCTCTGCACTGGGCTGACCTCATTAGGACAGAGAGGAGCTGAGGACAGCAGGATGCCAGACTTGGGCAAAAACTACCAGAGGTCTGCTTCATTTCATTTGCCACAAAAAACTTACAGCCTGGTCAAAAATGGTCTTAACTGGTAAGACGTGATGAATGTTTATTTTCTCCAGCTTTTGAGAATTCATATAATTTACTGATATAATTTCCACTGCTATTCCGCATGGATTAACATCACGCTGATGGTGACTGAAAAAGTGATGAGGGGCTGAGCTGGACTGATAGTACTAAGATTATTGCACCGGAACACAGACACACACTCACATACAATCTGGCACAAACGCCCATGATTATACAATAATTTTATGCTTTGGCTCTTAAACGTCTGTTTTGTTTCACAATAGCCAACCCTGGTAATATCAATATTTTACTGCATTATTCACAACTTAAGAAACTCCATTCTAGTTATTCATTTAAAATAAGCTGTATTTTTTCCCCTCATCATAGTTTTTTCTCATTATTAGGCCTGATAATTTTTTACACACCAAAAAATGTGAATTATTGATTTTAATTGGTTGTCTTTTACAGAATTTAGATAGTCCAGTGTAAAAGCAAATGCATGAAACCCTTTCCAATTAAATAATGCAATGTAAATGCCTTCAATCCTGTGCTGTCTAAAGAAATTTGACATAATTAGTAGGACAGTGATGTTTTAAATCCAGGTTACAAATTTGCAGCAATTACAATAATTTACAATAGAGCCTGAGATCAACAGCTATAAAGCTATAAAAGCAGCTATAAAATGTTTAAAAATATGTGAAGGGGCAGGAGAATTAGACTTGATGCAAGTGACAGTTCCATAATACAAAAATACAAAATTTCTTACTCAAATCCAGATTGAAACATATATAGCTGTCACAGTTTGTCTCATTTTATAAAGTAACACAGTTTGTCTTATTTTATAAAGTAACACAGTTTGTCTCATTTTATAAATTAAAATAATGGAAAGTCATTGCTATTTTGGAGAAAGCAGAGTGTTATTACCTGTGCAGGATGGTGCTGAGGTGCCTGCAGTTTGCTGGATTTCCACCCCAGTCACAGGCATGTTTGAACTCCCCTGCCTCGGTCTGTCAGCGGCACTGAACCTGGAAACCCGCCGACCTCCTTAAATACCTCCCGCACCACGCAGCCCTGACAGGGGATGCGGTGGAAGGAAGCAGCGGGACCACGTAACGCATAGCGGAGGGTCCCGCGCCTCCAGAGGCCCCTGCACGCGCTAATCACCGTTCAGACGGAACCAATCCCAGCCTACCCCGTGTGCCCCGCGAGGCAGGCGCGCGCGCCGCTCACTTTCTTTGACCATGAAACGCAGCATGTCACTGGAAAGCGAGCTGATCATTGTTTTTTTAGATGAACTGATTGTTGTGCAAATACATATTAAGAAAATGGACATGCAGTTGCAATCTGTGTTTTTGACCTTTTCTCTCACTGCACTGATAAGTAGGCTAGAGTTAAACTTAAATGACTCATAGGTTTCAGCGTTTTCTGCATCTTTATTATTAGGCTATTGGTGGACTAGTTGAAAGCTACCCCATGTCTTTCTTTCTTTCTTTCTTTCTTTCTTTCTTTCTATCTATCTATCTATGTATCTACCTATGTAATTACTTTTACCTACTTTCAGCAATAAAGACTACATGCCAACGTCAAGATGTTTAGGTACCTTTAAATTTTTTGAACTTTTTTTCCCTGTAGAACTGAGCTACAGAAAGTGAATATTGACCCTTCAAATAAAATATTAACTCTTTCTAATGAATTCCATTTTTAACTCAGGCAAGCTGAGGCAAGCACTCTTCATTTGCACTTTCTTAACATTTAAGATGTTGTGGCGTCTTCTTGAATTGTCCTCTTACACTGATAAAGCCCATCATCATACAAAATAAACTTTAAAAAAAAGTGATAGAGGAACTGGCAGGTCTGGGCTGCAGAGGATTGGCCCGGCAAACGTAATTGGGAAGATGTTTGCTTTGATAAGGGCCCTCCCGTTGCTTCGCTGTCTCCCAGGAACAATGCGATCGCATAACTGTGTCTGGTGTGCCTGTATTTTGATCTAGGCTGTCTGGAGAGACACACATCCCTTTGAGAATTATCCCCTGGGACAACACAACCTCTGTAATTAATCCTCGTTAAATGTTGAAAAGCGCCACAGAAATGCATTTGTGGAGTGTGGCAAAGCACGGTGGAAACCTTCCCAAACTAAAGTGTATGGCTGATTTGAAGCTGCAGCACGGTGCTCTGTGGTGATATTTCTCTGCGCTGCCAGCATTTTGTGGCACCCTCCACCCCAGTAATCACCCAGAGCTGATACATAACCACAGACTGGTCCATGCATGAATCTGTCTGTCCATCCATCCAGCAACCCGTGTACATCTGCTGTTGTAAGATGCTCTGTGTGATTGGGAGAGTCATGACTGCTGTTCATCTTTATTCATGTTTTGAGATGTGATCAGAGCCAGCCCTTGGCGTCAACATCCTCTGCTGTCATTTAGGGTGACAACAGCAAAGAACGGCCACATAATGAAATTATTGTCAGTGATGGGAGTCATTTGGTGGTTATGTGTGGTGAGTTTTTGGGGTACAAACACTATTTAGCTTGTGACCACCAAAAACCAGGATGCAGACTTTCTAGACTTTCCATACCAGTGCGTGCCTTTTTTTTTCTTTAGATTTGGAGTTTTGGATTGTGTGTGTGAGCAATGTGAGCTGCTGTGCTTTCATATTTGAATGTAAGCAACACATTTTGCTTCTTCACCATCCAGTCTGGCTCCACAGAATCAGTGTGTGTGTCTCGGCTCTGTCTCCCTGGCAGTGCTAATGACAAGGCAATGCGGGTGGACCGCCTCAGCCTGGAGAGGACATGGACCAGCGGGTCAAAGGAGCTGTTGCTCAGCTTGACAGCACCCGGTGTCCCACAGTTGAGCCTAAGCTAAATTGACGGCTCGATAGAGAGTGAGAGAGAAAGCAGAATGCGGAGAATGAGATGGAGAGAGGAACGAGAGAAAGAGATGAAGAGGAGAGTGGAAAAAAGCAAGTGTAATGAGGGAGTGGGTGAAAGAAAGGAAATGGAGGGATGAAGAGATAAGACCGAGGGCAGGAAAGGGAGTGAAGGCAACACAGGCAGGAAGGAGAGATAATGTGAACAGGCAAAGGTGGCAGAAAAGGGGGTGAGATAGTAATATTATTGGCCATGAAGTAAAACTAACACATGATGAAATGGAAGAAGCCAGCCTGAATGAAAAGGAAACAATAGGCCCAGGCTAGAGTGCAGGGCTCTTTCAACGGGAGACCTACTGTACTGAAAAACAGTCAAAACCACATGCTGGTTTTCCTATAAAGTTAATTAAGAAACTACAGTAACAGTAAGTAATTTTACTGTCAGTAAATGTTTGGTTCACTTTCCCTTTGCAGACTTTAGTGCCGCTGTCAAAAAGCTACTGAAACTGAAAATGGCCAGCATTTTGAATTGCAGTAAACTGGAGGCAACAGGCAGTGTCCATTACAGCTCACTGATGACCCATGATAGCTGAGATTTTTTTCTTCCACCCCTCAATATCACTTTTTTTTTTTTTTTTGAATGTTGGTGAGAGACAGCATGTGATTGACACACAGTGACCAGCCTCAGTAGACCTCAGTTCAAACTGCAGGGCACAACGGGTCATGGCCCAGGCTGAAAAGACTCAGAGGGCCACCTTGTGACAAACTACAGAAATTACACCAGTCTTCACCATGATGGCACTCGATACTTTGCCCAGAGAGTAACGTGAGCTCAATTGACTACAGGAAAAAAGGGACGATATAGCCCGGTACATGTTTTCAGTGGTAGGGCTATTTTCATTATTTGTTCCTCCTTGCAGTTCATTGCAGAAGCAGCTATTCATAAGGAAAATTACTATCTAAAAAACACCATAATATCCCTTTGATTTCCTTTGACTACATTTCACATGTACTTTAGAGTAAAATATATGCATGCTTTTTCTCAAAATATACACAATACGGCCAAAATGCATTTTAGGCTAATACACCGCCTTGAGATGGCATTCATTTAAAATATGTTATGAGTGACCAAATCATATTTTGGATACTTACAGGAACAGACCATGTTGGTACAGGTAATAACAAAATGCATTTCAGTCTGCAACATAGGCCTAAATTTCATCATCTACTAATATAGATTTTTTACTTGCAACACAGTTCGTATTGAAACAACTAATATACCTAGATTATTTTTTTTTTTTTAAGTTTTGCAGGTCACGGCGCCCTTTATTAGCAGACTGTGAACGATATTTGCGGGTGGCCTATTTCTAGAGGGGAAGCGCTGAGGAGGAGGGGACAGTGTTGTGAACGGTTCCGGTCCCCGCTCAAATGGGCCGATCCGGTCAATGACTCCCGAGGAACTCGTCCTTCGCCCCGCGCCAACTTTCTCGCCATGTGCGCGTGCATGTATTGTGTGAGTGCGGCGGTCCCCTCCGCAGGGGGCCCAGCTGCTTCTGGACGGGACGGCCCGCCGGGACCGGCCGCTAGTCTCACCAGCAAGCTCACAGGGACCAGACCGTAAACTGCTGCTGCTCGCTGATGCCTGGTGAGTGAGAGTCTTTCTTTCTTTCTTTCTTTCTTTCTTTCTTTCTTTCTTTCTTTCTTTCTTTCGAGCTAATCATTCATTGTGATAATACATTTATATTTCATTTTATTAGTTATTTTAGAAATGTTGATTTTAATGTTTGGGGAAGTGAGTGTTTTCCCTTCTATATTTAAGTTGTTGTACTGTCCCAGTTTCTGAGCCTCTCACTTTCACGTATCTCTTTTTTTTTCTGTCCAATTCTGCAGTGTCTGGAATGATGAGACTGTCATTTGGCATTCTCCACATCAAGGAGAGCCCTTGTGTCTCCCTGTCTGGTGTCACCGTGGCACTGTGTCTTCTCACCCTCCTCCTGGTGACCCTCAGGGGCCGTAAGGGCCTCAAATCTCTCTACCACCATGATCAACAGCATTCCCCACAGGACTGCTTGAGACACCCGCCTCCCCCTGGCCCCGCGCCGTGGCCTCTTGTTGGCAATCTGCTTCAGATGGGGGACCAGATCCATCTCTCCCTAACCAGCTTGAGGCAGCAGTACGGAGATGTGTTCAAGGTATCAGAATGTCATGTTTTGTATGAGATGACGTATTGGATAGCCAAAGGATTCAATATTCAATCATTTATTCTTTCCAGATACATTTGGGCTCTTTGACTGTGGTCGTCCTAAGTGGGTACACCACCATCAGGCAGGCACTTGTTCGGCAGGGTGAGGCTTTTGCGGGGCGACCTGACCTCTTCACCTTTTCGGCTGTGGCCAACGGGACCAGTATGACCTTCAGTGAGAAGTATGGACCTGCCTGGACACTGCATAAGAAGCTGTGTAAGAACGCGCTCAGGTCTCTCTCCCAGGCTGAGCCCAGGGGATCCGGTGCCACCTGTCTGCTGGAGGAACATGTGTGTGCCGAGGCGGCCGAGATGGTTGAGGTGCTTCGAGAGCAGGCCGCTGCGGAGGAAATGAAGCATGAGAACGGCGGTGGTGTGGCAAGTATAGACCCGGTGGTTCCCCTGGTAACCTCGGTGGCAAACGTTGTCTGTGCCCTATGCTTTGGGAAAAGGTATGACTATAACGATAAGGAGTTCCTCACTATTGTTCACATCAACAATGAGGTCCTGAGGATCTTTGCCGCTGGGAACCTGGCTGACTTCTTCCCTGTGTTCCGTTACTTTCCGAGTCCGTCGCTGAGGAAGATGGTCCAGCACATACATAGGATGAACAGCTTCATGGAGCGGAGCATCGAGGAGCACATAAACACCTTTGATAAGGTAGAACAGCTGGCAGACACACTACAACATGTGCATTATCTGTGATATATAATATGTGATATATAATACTAGAACAAACAAGAACACAGGAAACACTGGATTGTGTGAGGACTTTGATTAAAGGTTGATACATCATAGATTTACTTGTAATGACCCTCCATAGAATCTGTGCCATCTTACTGGCATCTTTCTTTCCTGTGTAATCTTATACAGCACATACTGTAGATTACAGACAGACAGCTGCAAAGAAAAAAAATGGAAGAATTAAGAGGTGTCCGAGAAAAAAAGATAATTTAAGAGGCTTTTCTGAGGAGATGTGATTTAACTTATCATATAAAATTAAACCTCTTCATTAACTTTAATTTTATTGTCTTCCAAGCCATCACTAGTGCTTATTAAATATGAGCTAAATGTGCACTGACTTGATAAACATTATCGCCGGGCTACCGTGCACAGGGCACAGTTCCCACACAAAAAGGCAGAATGTTTTCAGGACAGCTTAATTTTGTGGATGGCGTGTTTGTAAGTGTTGCTTTTCCGTAGAACTGCCTCACTAATTTGCTGTCCATTATTTAATTTGACATTGCACACATACACTAGTAGCTGTGAGTGCAGTTGTAGCCAAAAAAATAACAAACAAGTTCCCTGGGTAGGACCTTTGTTTTTGCGCAGAGTGGCTAAAATGTTCGCACGCACTCTAATTAGGAATTAGCAACCTACTGGAAGACACGCGTCCTTTTGATGCTTATCATAACTGATCACTGTATTACTCTCTATAGCTAAATTATTAGTATAAAAAATCTGAAGCCCTGTTTTAGTAAATCACAGGTCGACCTAATAACAATTGAATTTTTCAAATAAGTTATGTCGGGACAATACAGTCAACCTTTGAGTGAGGCAGCTGATGTTCACTTTTATTTCCTATCATTTCACTACATTGTGTTTGTGTGTATCCAGAACTGCATCCGGGACATTACAGATGCCCTCATAGCACTTTGTGAGGACAGAGAAGAAGATAAGGACAAAGCTGTGCTTTCCGACTCTCAGATCATTCACACTGTCATCGATATATTTGGAGCAGGTTAGTTAACACTGTAAATAGGTGACGATTTAACTTGGATTACTCTCATTATATGACACATACTGCTGGTGATGATGATTACACTGATGGTGGTGATGACATGGTCTGTGATGGTGTTATGTGTTATTTCCAAAAGGATTTGACACCATCATCGCTGGCTTACAGTGGAGTCTGTTATACCTCATCAAGTTTCCTGACATCCAGGACAGAATACACAAGGAGATAGGTACTGTCTTCAAATGTCAAACGTTTACAAGACCAGCCGCTGCAATATGTGTCAAAAAGTGCACCCCTTCCTCCCCTTTATTCTTTGTTAACCAACATATTTCTGTTGCTGGAATGAGAGTTAGGGAAGTTGTGTTTTTGGCACCATATAGGAGAGCCTGACACTTTTTCAGTAAAATCTATGACTGTAAAGGAAAGATGAAACAGAGTCAGTGAGATGCCAAGGAGCAAGGGCCTGTCCAGTGTCCAGTTTCATGAATGAATCATAGTCCAAGAATGAATGGTTGCCCATTAATGACTAACACATCACTAATGAGCAGAGATTGCCAGAGTGTGTGCTCCAGTATAGATACAGTAAAATTGCTAAGCCAAGAGGAAAATAGGCTGCTTCACGTGTAGGCCGCACACACAGAGATAAATACCAGTTTTAGCCCTTAGATTATCAGTTAAAAGAGAGAATATTCACTCAGGGAGGAGACAGCTGTGTTTAGAT
The DNA here is from genome assembly GCA_900302555.1 of Myripristis jacobus. Lineage (NCBI taxonomy): Eukaryota > Metazoa > Chordata > Actinopteri > Holocentriformes > Holocentridae > Myripristis > Myripristis jacobus. Next base: position 11,224 of record OMLB01063063.1, on the reverse strand, counting down.
GCTTTTCAGAACAAAAAATTCTGAAAATGTGTCATTTCTGCATCAAATTTATTGACACAAGAGGAGTCAAGGAACCATATCATTTTAGGGAGTATTAAAACTGTATGCTGAATCGATGAAAAAACCCATCAATACCCAGCAACCCTCGTGCCCTTATTGGATGGACAGAGTCCACCAGCCGCCAGAGACACACTCACAAAAGATCAGTCCAATTTGCTGACGCCAGAGCTACTTTTGAAGCGGGCTGAGAAAACTGGTGCTGTCTGTTCTGAGGCACGTTGCATTTCCACAACGAGAGTGAGTGGGGGAGGTGAGGGAGGGGGGGCAGTAAGAGGAGACAAGATGAATCAGACTGAGAGAGGGAGGGAGAAAGAGGCAGAGAAAGAAAGGTTAGAGAGTTGAACCAGACAGGCACAAAGGCAGTAACACGCAAGGCCTCCAACACACATGGTTTAACATTCTCCCATTCACTCATCATGCACACTCATGACTCACCATTCACTCCTGATTCACACACACACTCATAAATCACGAGGTGAAAACACTTTTTTCAGGTAAATTATGAGGTTTCATTCACTGGTGAATGAAATTAGTGAATTAAACCACAGAGTTATTAATTGCTCTTAAAAACACCCCCAATTTTGATTTCTTTATAGTGGTTTGTGAAAATTCTTTTTTATCAACTGGCTGTACAAATTTCCAAAATTAGCTGTAAGACACAGCTGAGTTTGATTTTTGGATGAATCCCCAACTTTTTAACCCCTTAGTGGGCAGTGGCACAGCTTATTTATTTTACTTATTTATGTTTCAAGCAGACTACAGACTAAATATGAGGAACCACGTCATCTAAACCCTTTTTTTCTCCGTTTATACATAGCTAATTAGAGTAATTGTATTTTACTGAAGACAAGAAGCAACACTGGGCACTTTTTCATTTGAACTGAGTCAGTCTTGATTTTGTCGCAGTGGTCTAGATTATGGCATATCGTTAGGTTTTGGCTGAGTACAGTAAGAAAATTTCAACTAACACACACACATATCATGACTTCAGAGTTTTTAAACAGCCCCACATTTCCCTCATGTTATTCCTTTTAAACCTCAGTCGTATTCGGGTGTGAATGTGTGACTGTCTCTTTCCCATTTAGATGAGCACATTGGTGCGGCCAGGCTGCCCAGGTTTGCGGACAAGCCCAACATGCCTTTCACTGAGGCGTTCTTATATGAAGTGTTTCGTCATGCGTCCTACGTCCCGTTCACCATACCTCACTGGTAAGAAACACTTCATGTTTCTGAACTGTATGTTACATGTTTTTGTGGTACATTCAAGATTCGGTGCATTTGGGTGTATCTCAGCTGTCTCAAGGCCTCCTTCCTCCCCTGCAGCACCACAACAAACATCACCCTGAATGGATTCTTCATTCCCAAAGACACTTGTGTCTTCATTAACCAGTATCAGGTCAATCATGATGCGTGAGTAACCATTATTGATTATCACTTTTATAATTCCCACTAGCAAAGAAGACCAAAACTAGAAATCAAAGAGTCAGCCCTTTGCTTCTTGGTCTGTTTTGGGTGCGTCCCAAACATGGCCAATTCATGCCTTAAGAAAATTAAGCTGCTTGGAGGATTTCTCTACTTAAGTGTGTTTTAGCACCACAGATTTATTTCCATTTAGCAGCATGCTATTTCTTTCTGCCTATTCATCTCCTTGGTTCATAAATGTGTCCTTGATGGTGGATAGGGGGATGATGCGTAGCAACCACATGTCTCTCCTCTTGCATTATTTCCTTTTCATTTGTAATTTATTCCTATTTGACTTTCTGGTATTTTCCTTTAAATTTCCCGTCTTTACCTTCTGTTCTATGCTTTTAATTAATCATCTTCACCTCTTCGCCCTGGTCCAGTGATCTATGGGGCGACCCAGATGTGTTTCGCCCTGAACGCTTCCTGGATGGGTCAGGACGCCTCAACAAGGAGCTGACAGAGAAGGTTCTCATCTTCGGCATGGGGAAGAGACGCTGCCTCGGCGACGGGTTTGCACGTTTGGAGATGTTTGTCTTCCTCACCACGCTGCTCTATGGACTGCGGATCCAAAACGTTCCAGGACAGGAGCTCGATCTCAGCTCCGACTTCGGTCTGACGATGAAGCCACGGCCCTACAGGATTATCATCTCCTCAAGGTTGTAGACCTTCAAGAGCCTAAATGATGCTGGAATCTAATAGCACTAATCCGAACAAGGGCTGGGTTTCTTGTATTAATATTAGCCGTTAAGATACCTCTTACTAAAACCTACTCGAGATAAGATGGCAGCATCATATAATAGCCTTGACCTCATATTTATTCAAAAACCTCACACATGAACAACAAAAGGGAAATCTGCACACAAATGTTTCAAAATGATGATATGATGATTATATGCTAATAATTTTTTTTTCTGTACATAAGATATTGAAATTAGTTAAAAAGTGAATACTAAGCTACTGAATAGAGGAATGCTATGTACTAACTGATGAGACTGATGTTTGTGTTTCTTATTTAAAAATTGGAACGCAATGTTTGCTCAGCGAGGGTCATTCAAAGTGCTACTGAGCCTGTACTTTGTGATAGGGCAGACTCACTCCGCCTTCTCATCCCACCACATTAAAAATGAAACCATCTTGAAAACAGCCCTTCATTAAAAGCCCTTATCTTAAGTTATTAGTTACAGTTAAACACTGAGGGAGGGAGAGAGAGGGCGTTGTTACAGATTAGTGATCAGCGCCGCGGGCGTCAAACAGTGTTCACACAGGGTTCATCCATACCCCCCTCATTCCGCCTCTCATCTTCCCCTTCGTCTTTCCTCCGTATCTCCTTCTCATCTGCCAGATTTCTTTTCATCTCCCCATTCTCTCTCCCGCTCCCCCCTCCTCCGTGTCCTCTTCCTCTTCTTCCTGCCATCGTCTCCATCCCCTTGTTCCTCCTCCTCTTTAACTGTAGCTTCGAGGCATACAGCGACGAGCTAACTCGTCCTCCTCCCCTCTCCAAAGTCTTTCCCGGTGGCTGTCTAAGTGATGGAGGGGGAAAAAAAAGAAAGATTTATAATAGTTCCCTGTCTTCTTTAAACACCCTCCTCCTCACCCATCATCGCTGTAACCTCCAATACACCCACATTAGATACAGTCACTGGATTGTACCAGACCTCTTTGAGGGAGGTAAAGAGGACAGTGAAATGCACAGCAGCTGTGAAATCAGGCATTTCTATTTTCATGAGCTAAATGTAAAGTAGCATGGCAATATGCGTCTGATCAAAAGGAGAGTCCGGCCGTATTCCTTAGGAGAACTTCATCTTCACATGGGAAGTTTGAAAGTTAGGTTGATGAGATTTTTTTCTTTTTTTAATCTTTTATTTATTCAGGGAAAGCTGACAAAGGCTCCAGCAGCACACAGCTTCACATGCTATACACAACTGTACAAATGCATACCTGTGAGCTGCCAAGTTTTAGCACCCCATTGAATTCAGGGGATTCAAACTGGCAACCAGTTTGGTTACAGTCCACAAATCCGGACAAATTAACACTATCTACTTCTTAGTCCTTATTTCTTGTTTAATATGAGAGGATGCTGTTGGCACGGTTCATATGTTGGTTGAAGCAAAAGCTCTCTTTGGTTGGACTGTCACATTTTGAGTTGATATTATTGGAAAAATACATTTTTGGACTGGTTTTCAAAATGAAAGGCTCCTCTATAGATGTATAAAGATATCTTTGATTGTAGTTGACTGTTCATGAAATTGTATCAGGGTAAGAAAGCTAAAAAGTGAAAATGTTCTAATGTGAAATAGTGATTTGAATGTAGACTTCTAATATTGCCTTTGATTGTTGTTGTTTTCCTGCAGGGAAATCTGTGACATGAGAATAAGAATAAAAATGAACATGAATAATTGCTGTATTGAAGAATTTGTATGGCTTGGATGAAATTACATTTAGTCTTTTCTATGGTTTACAGAGTCACTATTGTCAGGTAACTCACAGTTTCAGATGCCTCCAGTACTGCTAACACCATCATAGTGACAGTGGGCCTACAGCTATTTACTAAAGGCAGAATTTTCATTTTGCCTGTGTGTGGTCGTGCGGGATTTGAGGGGGCAACACACACAAAACCATGCACAGTGAGTGAGAGCTGGGTTGGATGGTTTTGTATGTATGTATGTTTGATTAATTAACAAAATACCTCCAGTGAATGAGACTCCTCAGTCCCCTCATCAGCCCTGTTCCCCTGCACTGTTCCTTCTGTACCGCTCTGTGCCTTTGTCCCTCACTTAGTTCTAGTCCACAGAGCTCATAGTATGGTTTAAACTTTGGATTATTAAAGAATAACAAATCACATTGAGCATGTGCTAGTTGGCCTCTGATCTAAAGCGGCCAATAAAACACAGCACGCATAGTTAGGAATCATGGCTCTAATGTGGCATGATAAAGAGAAACACTTGTGGGGCCCACCATAGTATAGACTGAAAATGCTGAGCAATTAGGACTGGGCCCCACTGCAGACAAAAGACAGTCTACTTATAGCATCTGTACCCTCAGCACACTCAAACACTGAGCCCAGCAGTGCCAGGCTATCCTGAGTCACATGGTTTTCACTCGCTGTTTGCAGCCTTGGCTGTCTGCTGTCATAGTGATGGTTTTAGGACGAGCACAAAAACAACAACAACAGAGGAATAGTTAAATTTCGGTATAATTTAATTCCTCAGAAATTATTACCATACAAAAAATGTGTGCATGATTATTTAACATTACATAATAATCTCATCATTTTCAATCTATTTGTGAATGTTCAGGCATGACACCTAAACAATTTAATACTTTAATTTAATAACACAACCAAAAATATATTTGCATAGCAGCATCCTGTGGGTGAAATCACCTCAAAATGGTCATGAAAGTCAACCTGGAAGTCATTCATAGATAGATAGATAGATAGATAGATAGATCTTTTATTTACAGTACAATACAATAAAACATTATATGGGAGATAAAACTTAAAAGGCCTTCTTTATTTGAGGTACTGTGTCCCAAAAGCAGGGACACACTCACCCTGGCACACTGAGCCCTGAGCAGCCTGGCCATGGAAGTTTTACCCGCCAATCAAGCCGTAAAATGCTTCAAAGTGAATGTCTTTTTTTCCCCACTACAATAGAACTGCAAACCAATTGGCCAAGTGACTTCCTAATTGCCCTGCCGGTCCTACAGGGGGCCCCGTGTTGCGGGGGCCTCACTCCGCCGACCCAGGCAGGGAGCTCCCATTAACAACCTGCACGCAATGCCCTGAATGCCACTGTTTCTTTTCTACTCTGTCTCTCCGTCTCTGCTCCGGTAACCATTTCTCCCTCTGACTCCCTCTGACTAATCGGGCACAGAGCCAAATGAACATTAGAGTATATTTAGTTTTTCTTTATTCTCTCGAACACACACAGCCTGAGAACAGACAGGCTATTCAGCGTCTGCAATAGGCAAAAAATTGATTCTAAAAAATAACTTTAAAACCTGCTCTAAACATTTTTGGTCAGCCATTGAACTCAGAAATGGTGGAGCAGGTCAGTGCAGTTTAAATCTCTTCGTCTTCCACTGTCTGTCCTGACCTCAGCTTCAAGATCACCTATCAGAGGAAGAGGAAGAGGAAAATACACAAATCAAGTTAGTGTGAAAGTTACAGTGCAATATCTCTATCTTACATTATAACCATTTTTTTTTTACTGTAAACACCTTCTGTCCATCACTAAAATGGCTTTGACTGTGATTGAGAATGACAAAGTACCTCTTTGAGCTGGGCAATCTCTTTGCTCTCCAGGTTTCTCTGAGCATTGTTGGTTATGGACTTCACTCTTGTTGCATAACTGGGAGGTTCAGGGAGTTCGAGTGTTAGTGTTCACAGTTTGTTTGCCTTCATGTATGAAATATGACAGTATTGCTCTCTCTGTGTCTGTGTCTGTCTTACATGAGCGAGGTGAGCGTCTCGTCGATGTTGCATTCTGAAGGAGAGATATTGACGATCATGAGTGTTTTGGCGTTGCCGCCCAGGGAGTCCTGCATGATCTGGGGTACACGAAATAAAATACGCATTTTACATGTGGCTCACCTGCAATTCTACATTACACTGTACTCATGAAAGATGAGACACATATGATGTAACATACAGTAGCATGATGGCCTTGCTATATGAATTATAACACATTAAACAAGGTTTAGTTTGTTCACAGAATTAAAAAAAAAAAAACAAACTAAAATGCTTCCTCGGTAACCTGGGTCAGTTTGCTGTTCCTGTAGGGGACATGGGGCAGTTCAGAGGACAGAGCTGAGATCACATCACCCAGGGCGCTCAGAGCCTTGTTAATGGAGTTTGCCTCCTGGAGAGGAGAAGAGAGGAGAGGAGACCAGAGGAGAAGAGAGGAGAACAGAAGAAGATTAGAGGACAGGAAAAGAGAGGAGTGTGGGCTCCATGGAATACAAAGAATCAAAGAATGACCATGAAGAAGGCTGAAAAAAAATGAAAACATTATGCAAAATCTTATTCTGATTGATTCTGTCATCGTTAAAAAAAACGAATAATCAAGAAATGAAAAAGCCACCTTGAGCTGGTGGTTTTTTGCACCGGTCTTGGCTGCTCTCTCACTGCCCGCCAGATCGACCAGGCTCAGCTTCCCGCTGCTCACACTACCATTGGTCAGATTCCTGCTCTCCACCATGATGCCAACGATGAGGTGGGAGCGGGAACTCTGCACATTCATTTCTAAGAAACCACACGAAAACAAACCAAAACAAATCCCAAAAGACAGTCTTCAGAGGCTTTTAGTTACACTTTCTAAGCAGCTTGTAGATTTTCACCTCAAATAAACATCACTGATAGCCAGTTGTAGTCAAGGTATTATTCATGGATAAGTCTGATATGGTGGTGTTATTGCCCATAAACGCATGTGTAATCTACAGAATAAACAATAGCCATCATTCTGTATCATTCCTCTTGCTTCTTGGGAAACGCTGTATGTATGTGTGTGTGTGTGTGTGTGTGTGTGCGTGTGCGAATCAACAGCCAACCCAATATAAACATTTGCTCAAGTTTTTGCCAGCCACTCATGTTGTCATCCTTGTAACTTCCATGTCTTTAGCTGTCAACAGACTGTAATATGGTGAGACTTCATAATGTCACAGGGGTCATAAACTAGTTCAGTCTTACATAAGCTAACTGTACCACGCAAGTACCTTGATGACCTGTGTATGTATCTATAAAACAATGTTGCTCCTCTTCTTATGCTGACTTCACCATTTGGCCGCTGTCCCACTCACCACCCGGTCCAGTAATGATGTACCTAACTACCGTCCCCTCACACTGACTGTAACTAACACAATTAATCCAAACCATTTAGCAGGGGCCTATTTGAACTGGACGGCATGGCACGGTATAGTCAACTCAGCTCACTGGTGGCAGAGATGTGGCGGTTGGCGCAGGCCTGCTGGAACAGAGCGTAGAGCTCCTGGGCGCTGGAAGCCTCCTTTGTCTCTGCTCCTTGGGCGAACACAACCCCCTTTCTGTTCCTCTTGATCTCTACCCGCCTGGACTGACCATGGGACTGGGCCTCACCAGCCAAGCTCGCAAAGAGGTCCTGGAGCCGGTCGTTGTACAGCTCAAGCATATAGACGGAAACCTTGGATGGAAGGACCAAAATGCACAAATAGGAGAAGGAGGTGTAGGGAGGGGGCAGACAGGAAGAGATGTGAGGTGAGAGAATGGGAAAAGACAGGGGGCGAACATACAGATAAGTGCGCTTAGATAGCTTTTGTCAGTCATATTGGTGTAGGACAGATAGGTATACACTGACTAGGATCACAGTGCCTCAACTTCAACTCTCACCTTGAAGTCAAATTTGGTGCTGTTCTCCTGTATGATATCAAATATTGCATTGAAAGCTCTCGGCATGATGCCCGGGTTCTTCTGCTCCTTGTCCCCCACCATGGTGAAGGTCTTCCCCGAGCCTGTCTGGCCATACGCAAAGATGCAGACATTGTATCCGTCGATAGCCGACTGGATCAGTCTTTCAAAAGGAGAGGGGAGGTCAATCAGGAGTGCGGTTTATGCATACACCGGTCACTGATCAGAGAGCAGTGTAAGCCTGACCTGTTGGTGTCATGGAAAATCTCTTCCTGTGTGGTCTCAACGCTGAACACCTTGTCGAACTGGAACTCCCTCTGCCCCCGCGGGGTCTCCACATTGACAGAGTACTCATCCATTTTCTCCACGACGACAGCCCCGCCCTGCGTGGCCTCAGCTCGATTCAGAGGTCGAATCCGACAGAACACCCGGATTTTACCTGAGGAAAAAAAAAAAGATGTGAAAACCTCAAAAAAAAACCTAATAGGCAGGCCTGAACTTGACATTTGATTCAGAAGTGGTTTACTTTAGCGTGTACCTTTCATGCTTTCCACCATGTTATAGTACTTTTTTCTCATTGTCCTTTCTGAAGTGTAGTTCTCTATTATTTTCTTCTTTTCCTCTTTTTCTTGCTTCAGCTGGAGAGAAAGGAGGTGTAAACGGGTGACAAACAGATTGAAAACATGGATAGTCCAAGTAACTCCCGTGAGACTTCACTCAACCTAACTAACCTGATCTTGCAGCAGGAGGAGCTGCTGCCCGACAGTCTTTATTCCCTCTGAGGTCCGGATTGTCCCCTGTCCCAAGATGTCCTCCAGCTGGGACACTACATCACTATCTGACATGAAAGAAACAACGGGTTCTGATTCAAAAAAATGCACCACATAATCAACACGGAAGCATACGGTGTGTGCAGGGCTAATGTGCTGGATTCTGATTCTCTGAGAATACAGTGCATAATATTGCAGGTCATGTTGACAGCATTTTTGATCATAAAAAGTATCAGTGTGCTCTTGAACAAAATATGTTTATTTACCGGTGGTGGCAGGGACTTCTCCACTTCTGATGCAGTATAAGGCCAACTGAGTAAGCTCATACTCCCTAACCTTGTCTTGTTGCAAGGCCAAAGTGGAATCACACTCATCTGACCTAGATTGGGGGAAAATAGCATATGCAAGATTATGTTGCACTCTCTTTTTTATATGGAAAAAAATGACGGCAGCATAAAAAAAAGACGCATTGTAAACTTTGCTTTGTGGTTGCTTGTGTTTAGGCATTCACAGCATTTCACAAGGAGCGCAAATCACTGAGTGGCCGATTGTGTCATTGTACAGAAATATCTTCTGGCTGTGATAGTTTGACACAGTTCCTTTATTGTAATTCTGTTAACTGGGGATTGTAAACGGACGTTCCCTTGTCAGGTGCTGCAGACTGAATGAGGAGGAGGCACGCTATTTGTTACCTGACCTCCTCACATACACATGAAGGTGTTGAAGCAGAGGGGAATAGCCCTTTTCATTTTCCAAGGGAGAAGCAGTGGTTTCATACACTAGCATGTGGACTGGCAGTATCCTGGTGATTTAAGGTAATTCAGCTAAGCTTCAGAATTACTGTGCTAGTGAATAAAGCACAAAAATGGTTTCCTCAACCCTAAAAAAAGTCAAGAGCTTGGTAATCTGAATTTTTTTCATGTA